>MKEJ01081033.1:0-10901 GCA_001753735.1 Embelia ribes | reverse complement strand
TGATGGAGTAGTTTGTCATGATTTTTGAGTAGATGTTGTGGGTGACTTTGTCGTAGTTGAGTAGTTCAATCTATACTTGTAGACATTATTGGTTAGATTTAACATATGTACTTGTTGTTGTGGGAATTGTTTGAGGGTTTATGACAAGTAGGTTTGATGGTCTTTTACCTAGGGTTGGAATTGCAATGTGTTGGATGATTGGGTGATGAGTTGTAAAATAAAAATTCTCTTGGTCAAGTGTAAAGGGGATATTGGTCTGATAGTTGTGAGTAAGACATTTTGTTTGTTACAGATATGATATCGTACGGTCATCGATGTGAGGCAGTGTAGTATCTATAGGATGTCATATTGTCGTTGAGGTGATTGTCATGATAGTTGTGGACCTAGGGAGTATGTTTATTCCGAGGATTGATATAACTATTGTATGCCTTAAGTGGATACATCGTTGGTTGTGTGATTCTTATTATACCTTGTGGCTGGACGTGTCGTCTAGATTACGTGACTTCCATTATTTTTGCCGTAAAAGAGGAGTTGATGCCTGTTGAGGTAGATATACATACAATATTATATTATTGATTGTTATCACATGGTTGGGTGAGTTATATGATCTTTATATGTGGTGGTCATATGAGTGTATATGTGATAGTTGCTTGAGTTAAATTGGAACTTTTAGTTGGACGAGATTAGATGTTTATGCAAGTCTATTATACATTCTAAATGGTATTATAGTTGGTAGTTGTCTGTCAACATAATTGCATTGAGGATACCTTTATTGCCTACTAGTACGTGGGTGATAAGAGAGTCCGGGAGATATTTGTTTTGTACCGATATTTAGAGATGTATGACAGATTAGGTAGTGATATTTTATAGGTGTAGAAGTTGGGTAGTAGCGTTGAGGGGAGATTGAGTGTGAGTTACAAATGAGGATATAATGCCATTATTTTTGGGGGTTCTTGGATTTTAGAGAAAGCAATACTAAGTACTTTTGACGATATGTGAGGGATAAAGTTTAAGTTATAATAACTCGTTGGTTGTGTGGTTTGTGTTTGAATATTTATAGGATTACAGAATTAGAGTGAGGAAGATACCGTAAATTTGTTGCCAAAGGTTGGCTATATGAAATGTGCTTAATGAGTGTGTTATGAGTATGGATAAAGCCTAGTATGAGGCTATGATGATGGGTTCAATTTCAGTGTTCGAAAAATTGTTTTGAAATACATTTCAAACTTTGAGGACGAAGTTCTCGAGGAAGAGCTATAAGGTCCCATTAGTTATTTTAAGACCAATAAACTTGAAATAATGTATTTAACAATGTAACAAGTGTTAAGGATACGTTTGGCAAGTTTAGGCTTTAAAGCAACATTTGAAGAATGATAATTTTGAATAACGGTTTGGTATTTTGAGTGTAACTTTGAACAAGGAATCCGATGAAATCCTTTAGTATACCATTAGAAAGATAACTGAATTTGTTATGACTGTCGTGTTTTGAGGACATACCAATTCGAGGTGAAAAATGGTGAAAAAGGTGTGGAAATGCTCAAAAATGCCATTTTTTTATATTCCGAGTCTTTTCGTTCGGACTAATGGTATTGCATCTGGGCAAATTAGAGTTCGGCGGGATGAAAAAAGGTTGTTTGGAACCTTATCCAGAGCCTGTTCGACAGCGGATAGCCCGTCAGATATGTTACAATTATAAAAGCATTTTTACGCATTTGAACATCATTTTCAACTCTAAAACAGAAAACACGACTGGGGAAAGTAAAAATAGAAATAGAGAAAGGGATTTGTGTCAAAACCCATGGATTCTTGATGGTAGATCGCTCAAAGCGACAATCCAAGTACGGATTTGAGCCTTCTTTTCATTCTTGTTGTATTGAGGTAAATTTGCCTTGAGTTATCTCTGTCCCTTTGATTCCTAATAAATCATAGTTGTCATTATCAATGTGTTAGGTTTCAATTGGCCAATTGAGAGTGATATATATATATATTTTTCGATGTAGGTGATTTATTTCCATCTGTATTAATAATGGAAGATTTCTAGGGTTTCACTCTAATGTCTCTTTGAAGAATTTCTTACGCACAATCATAGGTGTGGTAAGGTTTTACTATTTTGTGGTAGAGTTGGGTGATTGTGATGTAAACAAAAGTTTAAGCAGAATGTGTAAAATGTGCAAATTATTAAACTAAGAATTGATGAATGTGAAACTGAGTTGTTTTAACCAAATAAAGAGTATAAAATCATATGAGATTAAAATTGTGTTGAGATGAGTAAAATTATGGTTTACCTTTGGAGGGTGTCGTGGAATAGCCCTTAAATTCATATTTTGCTTTATCTTACTTAAATAGGGTAAAGAAGACTAACCCTATAGTGTTATCATGCCTAAATAGGGTGACGAGTATTTAGCCCTATTGTGTATCCTTCTTAGAGGGTGATGTGGATTGACCATCTATTGTCATAATATTTGTATAGGTTCCAAGTGGGACTCGGGGTATGGAAGAGTATCCAATAAATATTTACACGCAAAGTCAGGGAAAGATGGTATGCCCATAGTGTGTGTTTAAAAAGTAAAACCAAAAGTGACACTAAAAGTGGTAAATTTAGATATGTGGATATTATGTATATTCTATTACGAGTATGTGTTTACTTTTGCGTGATTTCNNTGTATGCATAATTTCTTGTGGTTTAAAATTCGCAATTCGGTATTCATAACCGTCTATTTGGGATATTTTATCTTTTGTTTTTTTCTCTTGTAAAATCCCAAGCAGGAACATGTACTTGTGGTCCTCGAATACAAGAATAGAGATATAGTTGGATCTTGCTTGAGAGATTGTAGGTATTTTATTCATTATAAGCAGTTGATGTTGTGTTCGACCATTGAGCCAAGATTATTATTGCATAATTTTTCATAAATAATCTTAATATAATAAGATTTACATGCAAATGAGGATTGCTATGTATCTACATTCATTTTGAAAGGAATTGAGCAAAAATATATAACACAAGGTTAATTTTTTTTATTATTGATGGTGGAAATATATATACACTTTCCACATAGCTGATGCTATAGTGAATGAAAATTTGAAAATTGATAACTTGCGTAATTGTTGATGCTAAAATCAAACTAAATCTATCCGTTATAATAATTTGTACTTATTTAAAATATGAATACATGCCACAAAATAGGATTTTTAGGAGTGAATATTGATCTTTCTTTATTACATATCTAGTACTATATTAATCCATAATAATGGGTTGATTATCCCAATAAGTTGCGTAAGTATCAACGAAGTTTATGGGGAATAATTTATTTTATTATAAAATATCAAAACCCTCTAAAATATATGCCATATGAAACTGGCAGTTGTTTCAATATGTTATTTATTATCCCCTTGGTTAGTATATATATATATATATAATTGCGGTTGTATGATTTTTGACCACATACCAAGTTTTTCAAAGTCATACTTCCCTTCAACAAATATATATAAATAAAAATTGAAAACAAGCCATGCCAATTAGTTTAGTTCAATAATCGTAGCTGCTGGGCGTCGGTTGAATACAAAGGTCTTTTCGGAAGAGATAAATGTTTGTTTTGCAATCACAATGTATATGTCGATCACCAATTTTGAAATAATTATTTGTAAAAACAAATATTAATTTTAAGTGAGATTTGTCATTCTAATCATAATTATTGTTTTTGAAACCATCCATCTGAATTATTAATTTTTAAAATAACGATTGAGAAATACTCTTCGGCAACTGCAAAGTAACATTACTCTTTATGCTATCGTCCGGTTTGCTTTGGTCACTCGCAAACTAAACATATTTAAATTCTGATTATCCCAAAAATGAAAAAAAAAATCTTAAACTCCAAATAAGTAGAGTTTAATTTCAATATTGAATGTTAGCTAGGGAAAATAATGTGGAATCACGAGGATTTATAGCCAAATATTGTGGGGTTATTTTGGTAATAGACCAGTATGGTTGGCTCGCTGTCCAAAAGTGAGAGGGACACTTTAGGAAAGTAGAATTGAGTGGGCTTTGGGCGGTTGCCCAATTTGGACAACGTGTTCCATTATAAAGTTTATTCTCCCTTTTCTTTTTAATAATATCCTCTGTATTATTGCCACAATTATTAATGTGTGGGAGAATAATCAGTAAATGAGAGAGTGCAATTACTACACAAGTCCAATTGCCCTTGAATTTTCAAATAACTATCCTTTTTTCTGGAATTAATTCCTCCATCTGTTTCATATTAAATTGACACTTAATATTAAACAAAAAGAATATTCAAAATATTGTAATACAAACAGTTAAATCTAATTTGTTGTTAATATTAATGTAGAATATGATACGTACATTTTTTTCCCCTTTTTTTAACAATAGTCTTAGTCATCATCTTTTCATTTAATGAGAAATTAGTGTAATATAGTTTTAAATGTGCATAAATTGTATTCTATGAATTAATTAATGAATTCAAATGCAATTTAAGTAAAACATTTATAGTAAAGGGAAGGAAGAATGGTCTATCGTCCAGTTCTCTTATTGGTCAAATTTAAATTTCTAATAAATGTTTGTTTATTTTTTGCTTTTCTCTTTTATGGATTTGAATACCGTAAATATTGACATTAACTCTTTTGAAATGTTTTGGCTAACTTTTAAATATTGAGAAGTCAAATGTATTAGTAAAAAAATGTAAATGTACGTGAACAAATGTTTTATTAGTGTCATTAATGATTATAGATACATATTAATAACTTATTAGGCATCTCATTAAAATTATGTTATTGGTCCATTTTTCATTTTTAAATGCCGTCTTCGTTTTCTTAGTTTTATTTTTTGTATGTAATCAATCAATGCAAAATAATTTTTAGAACATGTATTGCCATCACTGATGAAAAGTAATTGGTTGTGCTATAAAAGTGAACTAAATAGAAGTTTAATATAGAGCAATAAAATCAATTATTTGGTATTTAATACGTGTAATTTGTTATATTTCAGTATTACTGATTTTCATGTGCATTTTCAGATAATTAATGTTAAAATGGCCGAATTATTTGCTTTTGAAACTTGTCATGGATTTTCAACGAAGAAGAATCGAGGGGTTAAAAAGTAATTGAAGACTTTCGGTATCTAAAATCTAAAGTTTAAAGTTGACGATTTGATAATTGAATAAATAAAAGGCAAAGCAAGTTACCAAAAGTTCTTAACATGTTTCAATTGATCGGTGACATGTACCGATTGAACCAAATAAGTAAGACACCTCAAAAAATTGAACAATCTATTCTATCACATAATTACTTAAACTATCCTATCTTATTCTATCTTCACATCTATCTATATATTTATCAACATATCTCTTTATTATGTGAGGGCAACAACTCCATCCCCATCATTCATTTTTGTTTTTCTTTCGTTTTGTTTTTGGATTGGAAAAATTGTAAGGTGGTTGTGGTTGTTTCTTTGTGGTTAGCTTTGGAGGCCACGAGAGCACTTATTAGAGAAATTTGCTATTCCTGTTAAATAAAAATTAGTGAGTTATTCATTTTGTCATCAGTTGTTTAATTATCGGTGTAATTATCTTTTTCATTGGTTGCTATGTTTTCGTTAATATTTTCTCAATTGAATCTTGTTATGTTTTATTTTACTAGGCTAGGTTTCTTATTGCCTAAAACAATGAAAATAAATTAATTGAATCCCCTAGACCCTAATTAACGAATATAATTTTATAAATCTTAATTCAAATTTGATTTATTTTAAAATTTAGAATTTATAACCTGTTTGATTACTTTAAAAATCACATAGGTATTGTTATGAAATCTGACAAATTTCCGATGACACACTAAGTATAAATGAACCAGATTATAAATATCAGCGATTTTTTGTACAAACCTTAATTCAAACTCGTCAATTAGGGACATTATGAGAGGAAAACAATTTATTGTATTTTTCCGTTGGTAAAGTCTTTTAATTATTATTGTTGAATTTTATATTCAACAAGTTGTTAGTTATTTTTGGCGGTTACTTTTATCTTATCAAGACCATTGAAGGAGAATTTAGGAGTAACTATAACTCAATTATTTTAATAAAAAAATATGAATTCTATATAAAAAAAATTATGAAGTTAGAAATTTATTAGAACTTCCGGATTCAGTAGGAATTTATGAGATCGATTATTGATTCTTAGCGAAGAAAAATACACCGCTCCTTAGTGTATTTTCTATGTATGTAATCTACCGAAGCGATGACCAATTAAATTTTTTTTCTTCATCACCAGTCATGCAAACTTTATTTTTTATTTTGTATGTAATTATCTTTTATGCGCGTAAACAGTAGTCTACGAGTGTATGTTAACGAACTTTAAAATATTTTAAGTACAGATTTATGAATATTTGTTGACGTCTAACAATTGCTCGTAGTTAAAAAAAATCAAAAAACAATTATTGTGTTGAAAATATGTCAATTTTGTTGGCAATTTACCAGTGCCGGTTCGGGACTTGCATGGGTAGTACGTATCAATTTTGCTTACATTTCAAATGATACATATTTATACTTACAAAGTAATAATTACTAGTTTTCTACATGCACGCTACAATGTAGCATTTACATATATGAGACATAAATCAATTTTAAATTTAGAAAATTATGAATATTGTCTGTTAAGTACATATCAATTTATGAATGATTTTGTGGAAAAAATTCTCATACATGTACAAAATCTAGTTCTTGTTTCGAAAATAAGCTAATGCGCTAAAGTACAAAATTTTATTTTTTAAAACTTCTACTTTTGAGCTGTAGCAAGCAAGGCACGATTAGCACAATTATATACCAAATCCGTTTTCATGTGTTCAATCAAGTGGAATAATCTTTATATGATATTATAATACTATTTGGGATACCTAATCCCGGGATACGATCTACTTAATTAAAAAATTTTATAATACAAAATAAATCACGTGAAATTCTAATACTCCATCAATCCATTCCATAAATATAGACACATTTTTCATTTTCTTACATCCCAATATATGAGCCTATTTTTATTTTTTTAAAATGGTGAAAAAAAATATTTTTATTATGTGCCTATTTAATATGATAATTTTTTTTTTTTTATCAAAACCAATAAATTTTTACAATATAAAAAAATATTAATATGGTACAGTAAGGATATTTTTTTGAAGAATAGCGATAAAATTTATTTCACTATACTCAATAAATATAATAATTTTATCAAAGTGAAAAAAAAATATGCCTATATTAATGTGACATGTGGAGGATAAAATTGATGCAGTAGGTGCGTTGGCCTGTTGTAGTAATATGGGAGCACACTTGGAATTATATATTTTTTGCAATCAATTTTATTCCGATGAATTCATTTAAAATAAATTTCATTGTTCATTATATTACGGATCATTGTCATTAAAGGATCACCATCCGTACAAATAATTCATCTCAGAGAAAATAAAACTCGGGTTTAATTACAATAGTGGCCCCCATAGTTTAACTAAAGTTGTATTTGTTTATTTTAGATTCAATTGCAACAATTACGTCACTTATCAATGTAATATGATGAAAACATCATAACCTATGGTCCCCAGACTTGGCTGTGTACATAGAACTAGACTTTTTTAACACAACGAAATGGACACTTTTGGATTATTCAGTTTTGAGTATGATAAAGGAGCCTAACTAAGTTGAAAATAATTTTTGGACTATTTCTCTTTGAAAAGGATAATGTACGAAATTATTCGACAAGTGAATGTTGAAATTTGTCTTCAATAGTAAAACAAGCACAAATTGTCTAACCATTTAGCTGGTATTAGATTTGGGCCCCATAGACTTGTAGATCATAGAGCGTCATGCTTGAAGGTAATGGTGTAAATGAGCCGAATCGAGCTGAGCTTGACCTTGCTTGTGTTTGGGCTCGGGCTCGCTAACTCACATTATGGCTCGTGCTCGAGCTCGGGCTTGCAACAGCCCCCATAACACAGCTCGAGCTCAGACTTGCAAAAAATTTACAAGCTCGGCCCAAGCTCGCTTGAGCTCGGCTCTCTTCCAATTAATTTCAAACGTGTACGCAATATCTTAAGCTGGTCCAATATTTAAAGCTGGAGCATTGCCACGTATTATTGAAAGAATATAAGTTAGGATTAGTGAATCTTAATATGCAAAAACCAATATGGAATCTTTTCTTCGTAAGTCGATGCGGGAAAAATTCATTAAAAAATTAGGAAGATGGCTTGTATAAATAAGTTAGGACTAAAATTTTATTTTCTCCAACTGATGGAGGATATATAAAACTAAAGTTCTTCCATCTAATCCTCAATACAAATATACATGATTTACAAATCTATATTATTTTATTATATATTTTTTTATTATTTTGGAAAAGTGCAAGGGGGCGGGGGGATTCGAACCCATGACTTCCTATTTGTGAGGTTGGGTCATGGCCCACTAGGCTACTCCTAGTGGGTTATTTTATTATATATTATACATACATACATACATACATATATATATATATATATATGGGCCTAGTTTTCGAGCTAACGAGCAGAACAATGCATAACTCTAGCTCGGCTCATTTAATAAACGAGCTTGAAAATCAAGCTCTTGCTCGACTCTTATACGAGCCCGAGCCGAGCTCTTAACAAGCTACTTTCAAACGACTCTATTTGTTTACACCCATACTCGTAGGATTGCAAGTGGCCAAATATCACGTCCACTCAACGTCTACATGTTCCCAATTGTAAGTTAATATTTTCTTATAATCTGTAAGTGTTGCCGTTGAGCATAATGCATGATTACTAACAGTGTCTATATGTATAGCTTACGGTATTGTGTAAGATTACCTCTTACAATCTTATTGCGTGGTGAAACACAATTACTTACTGGGAAAAGTTCATTATTATTTCCAAAGACTTCGCTGCCTGGATTGATAACTCATTATGATTATCATCAAAAAATCTCGCTATTGGCCCGAGATCATATCCACTCTTTAAAGTATTAACACGTTATAATAAAGCATAACGACTTGTCCTATCACGGTCTCGTGCAGCGGTGTGACTCTAACCCTTTCGATTCGTGGACGTAATAATAAAAAATGGGCAAAAACAAGGAAAATTGTTCCCACTCCATAACAAATGAAGTGATTGAATTTTAATCATCTTTGGGAAGAAAATGAGTAGCATGGACATTATTCTTTTGTCCGGTTGGTATGGTTATCATTACATATCAAGTTGTGGGTAAAAAGTGTCATAAAAATGTATTGAGTCTGTTGTTGGGTGAAAGAGCATACAAGAGCGATATAAGGCCATCACTTACCGACCTATCTAAACAAATCATAAAACTCACATTGCAAACTTTTTAGTAAATAAAAAATAAAATTTAGATAAAATTTAATATTATGATTTTGTAAGAAAAATTCACAATTTTTAAAGTTAGTTCATTAGATATAATGCAGTATAATAATCAGATAAAAATCCGTGTTACATAAAAGTAATTATATACATACAAAGACTAACTTTGAAAGCCCATTATAGCTTTTGGAGATAACTCGTGGGCTTTTTGAAAGCCCATCAACTAAACGCATTACAAGTCAATTACGAAGAGGGCTGGGGATAGCATACAAGGAAATGAAGTTTAGGGTGAGCCCAATAACAAAAAAGCAATAAGTTAAAGAGAAAAAGTAAAGACTTTGGATATACTTTGCCACCTATTCGTTAGATCACATACCCTATCCATATCCATTAGAAAAATCAAAAGTTTGTCAAAAATTATTAATTAGTACTTTTTAATTCAATGCAAAATCTTCATAGATAAGTACCTTTGCACCTGGATATACTTTTGAGTGGAAAAAAAAGAATAATTATTTATTTATAATATTATATTCCATAACACGGATGTCTTATTGTGCGACTATTGTATATGAGCTTTCTAAAACAAGTGTATTGTCTTTATTACTATTTAAATTTGTCTTCGCAATACGAAAGCATTTGGTTTGCAGTTATGAGAACTCAAGTAGTTTGGCAATGACGAATGTAACGATATATGTATATCTATTTTTTTATCAACTGATAATAAAAATATACAGCATTTTCAAAACTTCAATTTATTTATCAAAGTCTATAAACAAAGAGTTATAATGGAATGCTATTTACAATAAATAATTGACTATTTTTAGAATGATGCTCATAAAAAATATTGTTGATTCGATTGACATAACCAATAAACGTAGAAGAAAATTAATTTTTAAATCGTTACGCTTGAAATGAATTTGACTTGCGCAAAATACCATCCGATAGTATAAATTGAGGTCATACTAATTAAATCTAAGTGGCGTAGAAGCCTAAGAACAACACGTGTAAGTTGCTACCTAAAAATTTATAGAGCCGGCTATATGAAACTCCATTAAATGTTTTAAAATCAATATATCCCATTATTTGACAAACTTACAATTGTTGTAATTCAAGAATATACGTCCATTATATCCATAATTGCCTACTTATTCCGTTTTCTAATTCTTATATTCCCATTGCAAATCATGATGGAGTTTTATTATTACCTACAACACACAATCTTCGCAGTGATATATTTCTTATTTAACAAATTACTCTACAAATTATTATCTGCGATTAAAAATATATATAATTTACACTTCACCAGTATATAATATTTTCTTTATTATAAATACTAACATTATTATAAGCATGGCCAAAAAACAACGATTAACTAAGTGAAATCCCGTCAAATTTAAGACTTTCCCAAACAATTTTTTAAGAATTGAAAATTTACCTTAAAAATACATTAAACTATATAAACAATTAGAGCACTTGTAGCAGATTATGTAAAATGTATATTTTATCTATTTTAAATATCCAATTTAAATATTTTATAAAAA
>MKEJ01081030.1:0-12713 GCA_001753735.1 Embelia ribes | reverse complement strand
TTTCAGATTTTAAACCCAAGATTTATGTGAAAATTTTGTTGGTTTCAGATTTTAAACCCTAGATTTATGCTTTTCTAAATTAAAGTTTGGTGTACACTATTGGATGCTTAACTTTTTACATGAATTTTTTTTTTGCTATTTTGGCCAAAAACAGCTAGAACCTTTAAACTTAGTGCTTATAATTCTTTCTTAATCCGGAAAACTTTCAACTTTTTTGCTTACAACTGCAACCAAAGCCTCACTGCAAACCGGACGTACTCTTCTGTCCCAACATTCCATCACAGCTAAAGCAATTTATACAACCTTAAATTGAGAGAAAGCTTAAGACAAAGAGCGAGATTGAGAGTAGCAATTTCATTTACTCTGCTTTTGGCTGTGGGCTGTGGTGACCTTTATAGTAGTTACAATGACAAGTAAACTATATTTTCTCCTCGATATTTTAAAATTGCAACAAACTATGGTTTTCGTTTCGTATTATGTAGATTATTTTATCAATACCATCTTTGAAGAAGATAAAATTATTTTAGTACTCTACTTTTTTGCAACAACTCTCAACAAACGCATTTCCCAACTCCCTGAATTTTATTAGAATTTCATAATTCTGATTAAAGTTTTTTGAAATTTTGGGCTACAAGACTGGTTTCCAATAACATAAAAAACATGATTTAACCTAAAGCACTGTATTCTGTGAATAACTGTATTAACATTGATAGGATTTTGATCATTGACTTATAAAAATAATAATAATAATAATAATAAGAGTCCAAACAGGTCAAAAAAGTTCCTAGCCCATGAACATGAACACTGAGTATAGAAGAAAGCAAATATACCAACTATACTCTAGAAACAAATGTTGAAGATTCGGTAACATGGAGAGAAAGAAAGACTGATTTCATTCCAAGGTCTTGAGAAGCCGAAACAATGCAGCTGCTTCTCTAATCCGGGAAAACTCTATGCAGAAGGCTTGGACTTCGATGAAAAGATCATGAACTGCAGGCATACAACCACCATCACGAAAATGATTACGAAAGAGAACAAATATAAAAGAACAAAAAAATGACAGCTACTTTCTTATAATATAACCAACAATCATGCTTTTCTAAGTTGGCAAGCCCACTATCAAAGTTTTACGTCAAATCTACCGAAAGGGAAATTAGAAAAAGGATAAAAAGCCTTCAGGATATGGCCTTTTGTTTTTCACAATCTGGTCTCTGCAAACTTGTTTGATTCATTATTCAAGGGTCTTTGTTATTTTCTTAATAGAAAACCTGTGTCATTCACTCTTTTTATCTCAACCAGTTTTGCTGTCTTTTTAATTAAAAAAAAAAAAAAAAACAAAAGAAGCTTCAGAACGCCATTGTACAGAAGTTAACAGAAGTAGGTTTTCTTCAGTAATGCATAAAAACACATCTTTATTTTTGCATCAAAAAATTGCATGCCAAAAAGGGAAGGGGAGGGATTTGCTATTAGATAGGCTATAAATATTTTATAATTACAGCCTGGGTTTGAGAAGTAACAAAACATCAAGACACTCAAATACCCGGGCCGTAGTGTCAAAAACAGCAATAAGTGTTCCATAGACCAACTCATCTAACAAAGACAGAAAAATTTTGATCTCCTGGGTTTAACAACATGTATCTATTCACGGGGTGGACTTATTATCTTAGTACCTAATGCAACATCAACTGTGTATAATATCTGTTTATCACTGTCAACATTATGTATAAATGTTTCCCTTGTTTTTCCCAAGTCATTAAATATATGATCTCTCAGCTTTTTGTGCCTCAAAGTAATCATCAGAACTAAAAACTGTTCAACAACTTCCAAAATTTCAGACCATTCCAAGTTCTGGATTAAACATAGCAACTCTCAGCACACCCAGTAGTAACTAAGGAAACTATAAGAACATAGAAAGACATGCATTTCAATAAACCAAAAATTTAAGCAGCATCTGCAAACATACCATTGATAATTTTGTTTCTGATTAGGCTCTGTAGGAAAACGCAGACCAGCCTTACAAGTCGGTTTTGCATATACTTATCCTGCACATTGGAGAAAGATTATACATAAACCATTTGACAGCATATTTTGTTTGTTATCTTGAAAATGCAACCCACTTTTCAGCAAGCCAACCCACTTGCCAACAATGATGCTTGCATCGTACTTAGTGAACTAAAGAAAGCACCTCATACAGAGTCATACAGAATGTGGAACACTTTTAATACTTAAAACCAATTGCCGCATTTAAATTTCTCTCTTTTATCTACTGAGGCATCCGCCAAGCTAAAGGGGACAAAAAACTAAGAAAACAACTAAAGTGCTGCAAGAAGTGCTTTGAACTACATGCAACACACAAGTCATTGAATGGCAAGATGCAGTTTGTGATATACACTTGAAATACATCTACAGAACTTGGCTCATTGGATTTCTCATTTTCCCAGTTGAAGAAGACAAGTGCAAGCACAGGTGTGCTTAAGAAGCAATGTGGGATTCACATATCCCACTTTCTCCTCATCCCATAGCCTTGTTGGCGAACATGGTTTAATGCCAGTGTATGGCAACATCTAGACTATAGCATGTAAAGCGCTTAAATAACAAGTTTTCCTTGCAGCAATGCTGCTGTCCCCCTTACATAGAATTAGTATGACAGTGTACCCAGATCATAATGTATATGATGTAGCATGTTTGCACCTGTGCTACCTAGTTCTCAAGACTATGCACATTGACACATGTAGTTTTCTTCTACAAAATAGTCTTCCATTTTCAAATAGTACAGAATGTTGTATAGAAAAAAATGGATTTAAGTTCCTTCATTGACCCCTTCAAAATAGACAGACTACTAAAGCAAAGATAAACATCACTGCCCCCTGACAGGAACAACATTGTGTTCTACACACATATTTCAAAATTGAAATTGGAAAGACTAGCCGATAAGCTCATTGCACAAATTCCAGTTCAGCAAATGTTTGATATTAGTTTCCATAACGTGAAGTCAAACGCAAGGACAAAAATGAGGAAAATGAGGCTGGTCGCTCAATAGTAACATATAATTCTTTAAACAGTGTCTCATGGCCATCTATTATCTGCCAAACAAAGAAACAGTCGATCCACATCAATAGTATAAACAAGATTTGAAAAAAATTCTTGAGAATATATAGATCTTTGTCAACTATTCAATTATCTTGAAACCAAATCATGCTTGTGAGGGCCAACACCACTTAAAGAGCATGAAAATATACTGTGAACTGTAAAATTAACCAGACATACAAGTTCTGTGAATCCATGCAGCATGGACATGGTAGTGAATATTATCAAAAGCATGCATGCATATACATTAGTGCGTATTAACTCCAGACTAAAAAAACATCATCAAACGAAGTTAAAAGATGGACCTTGATGTTCTCGCAGGATGATATGCAATTTGTGATATACATGTGCACAAACTCTGTTGGAAGCTCCACAGCAGTGGTAAGCCTATTCACAACTTCCATTGAATGCAGACTCATGTCCATATTGACTAGGACACTGAAGTATCTGCAGTTACCAAAAGCAAAGAGGTTGAAAACGGCTACATAAAAAAGTTGATGGATCGAAGTAGTTAGTAGATAAGTCGATCCAGCAATTGATCTCTATCAGTAGGTGAAATGGGGAAATTTGCTGCTGGAAAAACAAACACCGTGGAAATACATGCCACTCAGCCAAAGAAAGATGATGGACAGCTGCCCCAAATGGATGCTAAAATCTAGAATATTCACCCTTTTCAAAGATGAAACCATAATATAAACTCAGGAAGCACAAGGAAGCATACTCTGAAATTTCAGGTGAATTCATTAATTTGATGAGCACTTCAACTGCAATCAGAGGATTGTTCTCCACGAGTTCCTGGTGTATATATATAATGCTACTGAAGTTCAGCAACCACCAAACGTAACTAATAAGAGAAATATATAGAACATACCGGTAGCTTTCTAGGTGTCAAACCACAGTGATAGACAAGCTTGGGGTCATTTGACAACTCGTCGATGACTTGCTGGAAAACAAAAGGTGAAAATTTATAGCATTCAAAGTAGAAAAGAGTTGAATGAATGATATTGCTCCACAATTATGTGCAAAGCAATTAGTAGAAGGGTGAAAGACTTATCCTTCTATCTACCCATGGTTGCTACTTATGGAGGAGAACAATAAAGCAGGGACACGTATATGAAAGAATGCTCAAAAAGGGCACAAACTGACAAGCACCTTAATATAATTCCAACCCCTAGAATAGTCATTCAATTATAGAGGTAATACTAGCAATCTACTGGCAGCTTCACCTTAAAACTCTAGACTTCTACGTTGTCTAAGAATATCATTTGACATAAAAAATAAAATGACAGTATTGGAATTCAAATGAAAAGCAATACCTTCTTTTGGAACAAAGGGACCCTAAGATGACAGTTTGATCGACACTTAAGCTGCATAGCTTTCAACAACTTCTCATTAATTTCTATTGTGGTTGTTCTTGTATCCCAGGAGTTGCATAAACAAGAGCAATCAAAGAAGATAGATATAGAAGTACACTAAGAAAGGAAAAAAAACAAAGTGACAAGCCATCTATCTAGCCTCTAGACATTTCATTTTATTTATTGAATTGAGAGAGTGGATTGATAAATTAAGTAATGTGCTATGATCTCGGCCACAGAGAAGGACCAGTGGCGAACTAAGTAAAGACCTTGTTCATCAATTGTCATTAATGTTTATGCGCGTTATACAACTGGTGAACCATAGGCAATGACCACATCAAAAGCAATGAAATAACCACTTCAGATGCAATCCTGAAAAAAGTTAACTCCTATACTACCTAGGGTAGCTCAGGCACAAGAAGTAATTGGTGGTGTCGTCGGAAAGTTGGAGAAAATCTTGTTGTGCAGGTGTTGATGTGTTTGCGTGTGAAATAAGAGAGAGAAAGTGAGAGACCTCTTGTTGTGCAGGTGCTAACAGTCCCTTCAAGGCTTTTGCAATGAGTTCCTTGAGTGTTGCCCCTCTGCTTGTGTCAGCACACATTCCATTGTCCCATAAAAGCTCGTGACCATTAGCAGGAATGAGCCACTCGAGCTGCAAGAAACTTGACTGCCATGAGTCTTCTAAACATGCGAATAATTCTCAAGGTCCGTTCATATAGATTACCTCGCTATCCAATACCGGCAGCCGGGGTGGAAGAGGCCTAATCCACCGAGGACCTAAACCTTCCGGAGACAAGTTCTGCAATAACCCAGTTATCAACTCATTTCTGTCACCAGACCCAAGTTTAGGTTTCACGCCTGGTTGGATATCGAGCCTGTAGAAAATATTACTCATTAGAAACTATGGGTGCTTTCAGAGAAAATATTTTTTTCCCGTTCAAATTATGACACAAAGATGATTTTATTAACTTGTTACTTGTAAGACATACTCTGAAGAGTTTACATCACAACCGGCAGGTACATCAGGATCCGGTATAACATTTTTCACACGGCAGTTCTTGAATACACTATTAAAAGGTTCCGGATGATTCTTGTCACAGTACATCTGCTGCAACTGCTCACGTTGTGGGAGCACCTAAAAGACGAGATGATGGAGATAAAATCAACCAACAAAATCTCAAAATAAAAAAATTTACTTCCATAGGTGCACACATCAAAGGGTTTTTTTTTTTTTTTTTGAAAAGCAATTATATTAAAGAAAAGAGTGCCTTTATGTTTGGGACAACATATTCCGACTAGAATTTCATTTCAAAAATGGTCTTTGTAAGATGCATTTCTAAGAAAATTGTGTTTGGTAGCCATCATCCATAATTTTGTTGAAATTAGGAAGCCGTAGGTACGTGTTTTGGCTCATAACTGCAAATTGACATGTAAAACCATCATTGGAGATGAAAACAACGGAACAAGCATGCAAATTGACATGTAAAACCATCATTTGAGATGAGAACAATAAAATAAGCATAGATCAAAGAACAGGGGTGAAAAAAGATTAAAAGCATAGACAATATAAAATTTATATAGAAATTAGTAATTGCATTTCATAAATATATATATTTCTGTTTACCATTTTGCAGCGAAACAACAAAGCATCCAAGCCAACATTAATGAATAATTAAATATAATAATGCAAGAAATATTCTTTTTTATGATATTTTTTCTTCAAATCTATAGATTAGCAAATTCTAACTTGAGTAATGTCAGCACTATATTACATTTAATGCCAATGGAGGTAATACAGGAAACGTAAATATAGTATTACATAGTAAAAGGATTTTTTGATAAGTCATGAAATGGACCTCTTATGAAATGCCAAAGTGGAGCTTCTCGGGAATGGACTTTCTTAGGCCTAACATCTAGGGATGAACTATATGAAAACCTCACCAAATACCAAAGACTTTTCTGAATGGACTTTTGATGAACTTCTAGGTGTGCTGCCACGCACTACTTAAATATCTACTAATGAATTCAGCACTTACAAGTGACGAAGAATCGTGATTTCTGATGTAATCCGTAGCTGACAGTTGAAGAACCTGAAAAATAAGAAAAGTTCTTATTACTTGAGGAAGATAATGAAAATCAGATTCCCAAGAACTGGAAGACTCCGGTGTTAGTGGAACTAATATTCACCAAAGAGCGACAGCTAAGAGACAAACATAACTAAGGAAAGAGGGTTCCTCCCACAGGGTCAACAGCATCTCACTGAACATCTGCTTAGTTTACGTAAGAGATACATTTCATCATAGAATATCTTTAGCAAAAAAGGAAAAGATCCTTCATAAATAAAATTTAGCTATACTATTGAGAATTCCCAAGCCACAGCAATTTAAGAATAACAAACTGAAAAAGAAAAAAGATTTATGTAAAAATATGCTTGCTTAGTTAGTCCCTATCTCAGGCAAAACTCAATTTCTTTTGTTTTCCCTTCGGAAGGTAAGGAATACTAATGAACGCAGACTTTCATCATTTACTAATAACAATCAAAATTACCCACTAATCTCACGATACCTTCTAACTGCATGGGAAGAGGTGAGGAATCCTCTTTTCTACTCTGACTCTGAAGATGATGGACAAGATAAAACAATATACGTGGTTCAGCAGTAAAACCTCCACAAGAGAAAAATTCTAGAAATATGGCAATATTCTCGTGATCAGGTAACCCGCGACATCAGCGCAGTACCATAATATAGACACACGAAATTATCCATGTCAGACAAGGGCCATGGAAACCTAAAATACATAGACAACCTAACAAAGATAAGAAACCAAAAAAAAAAAAAAAACAAGTTCTCCTAAACCTGAATCAATAGTGTTCTAATAAATTTGGTTTCTTTCTAAGTGTTCAACGAGTATTGAAAATTTTCCATGAAAACATTAGAATTTAAGAGCACTGATACCAGTCTTTCTAAAATCACCATTTCTCTCATTTAATTTCTTAAATGAGAAATCTTGGATGAGAAATGTTCCACATCAGTAGATTTCTGAGTGGGAAATATATTATTCTAGATTTTTCTGTTAAAGAAAATTTCCAATAAAAACTGTTAAAACCTAGTTAAGATTAGTGAAGACATATTTATATTTTATTATAGTGTATATGATTTATTTCATTAGTTTAAGAGGTTGTATAGAAAGACTGGTGTGGGCGATTTCTGCAATTTTTAATTTTTATGAGAGAAATAACTTTTTGGAAAGTCAGACTTAGAAATTTAGTGAGAAAGACTGTTATGAATGCTCTTATAGCTTCCCATTTTAGATACTGATGTCTGAGTTGTTTTGTGGCTTTTGTTGAACGCAATTTTTGTCTTTAATGTAATAGAAATGAAAATTACATGAAAATGGTGGATATTTCAAGGTTTGTTTTTTATTTTCATTTCCAAAAGTATTGAAAATCAGAATGTCAATGACACTTGAAAATTTTGAGACCAGAACCGATCAGAGGCTGGTGTTCTCTATCCCTTATGTATCATAGATGTTCAATTTGTATTTTCAAGAATCACTAGATGACACCCTTCTTTTTTCACCAACAAATCCTTAAATTTCTTTCTTCTAGAGTTGACTGGAAATATTACATGCTATCTATTCTGCTTTCTCAACCCAGCATTGAAGCTTGTTTGCTATTGGATTTTGACCATCTAATTCAAAATGATTTCAACAGGGAAGTTGTAAATACTCTTCCTGAAGCTGACTGCTCTTTACAAAAGTGTACTTGTTGTCATGTAGATGGTCATGAACAAGATACTGGATTATGCCGATATTGGACCACATCTTTTTAACTCTTAGAAGTCTTTTGAGTGTTCTTGCCAGTAGTCCTTTGATTGAAATCTTAACTGGTGCTAGTTTTTTTGGTTCGCTGTTGCTGATTTGGGAGAGTTAACGTCAATACTTTCTTTACAGTTTTTTTCTACAAAACCTCTTCCTTGTGATCCATCAAGTTTGCCCAAGTATCCACCGAGTAAGGAGTTTGATGCCAAGCTTCGTGACGATGAAGCAAAAAGGTACGCACCCCTGTTTTTTGCACAAACAATTACTTGAATAGTATCCTCAGTCTTTCACGATTGTGGTTGCTTCCCTCCCTGTCTTGGCCATGCTGTTTTTACTTTAATGTTTTTGTACGGCCATGCTGTTGTTAACTATATAGCCATAGCTATGGCTACATATACTATATGCATACTTTTGCACCATGTATTTTGTATTTAACATGGGTATATGCTGCTTCTATATGCTAGGCTAAAAGAAGCAGCTAATGGTAATGGGCATGCTCATGAATCTCACAGAAAAGTCTCCAGATCTAAAGCTGTGCCCGCTCCCGATGCTAATGCAGAGTTACCAGCAGCCATACTGGTAAGTGTAATGCCATACAAAGAGAAGTTTCATTCTGAAGCATTTTCATGAGAACTACAAATAGCATTTTTTTGTTAAAAAACTGGTGCATTCATGGTGCTGCACGGCTTGAACAGGCGAACATACTACAGTCTCTGTATAAGCATTAAAATATTACACTTTTTAAGCATTTAGATAACTCCAGAATTGCCAGGGTATGTTGACTTCCTTCTTCTGATCATGTTGTCTGTTTTCAGAAACGGAAAGGGTTGTTAAACCCTAAAAGTAACAGCGAACAATTCAATCCGGAAGAAGATGGTGGAACTGGTTTCCAGATGGAGCCTTCTAGTTCTGGTCCTTTTGAACGTGAGGCAAAAATTGGTTCTCAACGGCAATTTTCTTCTTTGAAGAATGTCCCAGTTACCACTCATAAATCCTCTAGGCCTCAGGTGTTTGGCCCGTTATCAAGGTTTTCCAACTCAGTTGCAGATAGAGGCAGTTCACGGTTTGATATGAGCCGAGAAACAACTGAACAGTGGCCCGAGGAGCGACTTGGTTCTAAATATAATCATTTAAATCATGCTGAGTCATCGGTCAGCCATGACTTGTCCCGCCATTTGCTTGATGGGCCTGTGTCCTATAGTAATAAGGGTGAGAACATGGTTGGAAAGGAGCCTAAGATGGTAAGGATTTTTATCTCATAATATGATTCTTTTTTTATCTCACAAGATTATGACTAAATTCAACAAAAACAGCTGTTTATAAGTTTCCAATAGTACGTCATATTAAGAAAGAAAAATTTCCTTAAATCTTGTTGTGACACCAATTCACATTTCATTTTCGTTAATATTCTTGGCTTGAGAACCGTAAATCTTTGAGATTTTGAGGCCAAGTTGCAGAAAACTTATATCAAATGGTTTCCAAAAAATAAGCTAGATTTAACGATAACTGCCATCTCTTGACTTGAGTAACCAAAGACTCCATTCTGGTTGCCCTTAAATTCAAAAAATTCATCAATGTGCCAATGAAACCTACATACTATGTCATTGTCTTGAGGGAAAGAAAAAAAATACTTAAGCATGTCAATCTTATTATACTTTCCTTTGATTGCAGGCTTATCCGGCAACGAAGCACCGGATCCACCATTCAGGACCATTGCTTCCTCCAGGTGGAAACATTGAGGAAATGCTCAAAGAGCACGAGAAACGAATCCAACACGCTGTTCGAAAAGCCCGTATTGACAAGTCCAAGCCAAAAGAGAAATATGGTGATAATGGACAAACAGAATTTTTATTGCCTTACAGACTAAATGGTCGGTGATTTTTGGTTCCCGTAAAATTATACATGATGCCTTGACAATGATCCGAAATATCCAGAAGAAAGATTTTCACTTGCATGCAATTCGCCAATGAGCTAGTACCTGTTTGGCATTACTTAGATGCTGGAGGAGGGTTTAGGTGGCATCTGATTTACTCTTCATCTTGTTCTTCGATTTGAAACAAAATCTCGATCAAGTGTTGGGAACTTTTGACCTACTTAAACTCGTTACTTATCTTCATGAGGATGATGGATCATGGTCAGAGACATTGGCATACTGTTGTTTACTGTAAAGTGGGCAAGAGGAAATCTTTTGTGGCAGAGATAAACATGTACAGCTCAAAGCTTTAGGTTTATTCAGAGCCAATTCTGGCATGTTTTATTTACGATAAACGCTAAGCCATTTGTCCGAGCTTCTTATAAATATTAATTATACTTTGTCTATGCAATTTCAGTTGATAAAACACCAATTTTGTCAAAATAGGTTGGCACGTCATTCTTTTATCAACCAGTTGAGGAATGCTCTTTTGCCTGCATATATACCTATTTTTATGGTGCATGACAATGGTAATTTGCTCCTATATTAGAAACCCTTAATATTCCACCTTTTGTTAGCGTATAGAGTGAAAAAAAAGTCTACCCCACTCTGATTTCTTGCCATGCCGCTCTTCCGCCATCAAATACTAGGTCCTTGTGAAAGTCGCTTGCGTTTGGCTTTTTCAAGCACATAGGGTGAGGATGCTCCGAATTATAGTTATTTATCGCCTGTGCTTTTGCAATTATGTGATCTAAACAATTAATGTCCGATGACTTGTGCGCTCGCTCTCTATATTTACGTATTATACACAATTACATAAACATAAATAAACTGCAATACTTTAGATTCAAGTCTTGATGTTGAGAAATACTATTGTCTGTAGTTTTAGAATTTAAGACTGGGCTGAGCTGATGGTGATGATAATGATTATGGAAGTCCTCTCAATACAACAAATTTTTTTCTTGTTATTTGCATGCATTATCATATTTTCAGAATAAATTACAACAAACTGAGAATAACTTACCATAAGTATTCTTAATTTATTTTTAAATAAAAATAATTGTAATAAATTATTCTCAATTTATAGTAATTTTGTCTTCAAAATACAATAATTCTATATAAAAAAATCATATACATTAAAAGAAAAAAAATTCAGTTATTCAGAGCAAATCCGTTAGGGTGAATGCACGTTCTTTTTCGCACACGCTTACTGGCTAAAACTTTTTGCACAAAAAACAATGCCAATAGAGAATTAGTGGGGCACAAGTACTTTTAAATCCGAATGTAGAAATCATAATTGCTACTAAAGCGGAAAACATATCGAAAACAGAAGCTGAAAATATGAACTCAATAAGATAGGAAAAAACCGGAGGCAACTATATTATATATAATCAATGAAATAATATGTAACTTTACTAAAAAAATAGTAAGTTATACTAAGATTATAATAGTATTATGGTTAATGTAACTAAGCATGACTTACTTTTTATTTTTTGAGTTTCTTAATAAGTAAATTTCTTTAACGCGAGTCTCCGAAGCGAGTGTTGGCAACGAAAATTTTCCAAATTTGAAGAATCGAGTTTCCCATATTTAATGGAATTTCCTTGTGAGTTTAGTTGAAACCTAATATGCCCTTTGTACATGTTCTTGTCCCTAATGGAGCAATAAGTGGTGATGGACTTTTACCCACCATTGGCACTGAGACCTGCCATAAAGCAAGGAAATTAAAGCAAAAGCTAGATTTAGAACTAATAAAAAAGATGCTTATATTAAGTTAATATACTGATACCATTTAAAAAATTGTACTAATCATTTTGTCAACCATATATAATTGTCGTTAACTTTCACATATCAGGATCTTTTTGCATACTAGACAAACTATTGTTAAACAATGCAGCTTATTATATGGAGCATTTATATATTTCAAATATTTTTCCATTTAATTATTACTATTTCCTGTGTTATAAAATATTATGTTCCTTAAGTAACCATGGGTATTGGGTCGGCCTCTTTGAAAATAAATGTGTGTTTTTGTGTGCATTAGTTTGAAAGTAATATTTAAATGACCTCAATTATTATAGAACAGACCTTGTTCTTGGTAGCCTCCAGGACAACTTATCGTAAATATTCAAGTAAAAACAAAATTACTAAAATCAATTTTTGCACTGAAAAACAAAAACTAGAGATGGTATTATCGTAACGATGGTCAATTTTAATTTGGAATTAGAGATGATTTGTGAAATAATAACCCACCAATTATTACAGAAACAACTATTAGTAATAAGGAGAGAAGAATATTATATAGCGTGTGAATTTATTATATTTAGATAATGTGAGAAGTTTAACACTACTCAAAATAAGTTCATTTAATTATTATCTAATAGACGCCCACAAAACACATAAGCACTCAATCAATCTAGTGACCGCTTTTATCGAATCACCAAGATTAGGTTTCAAATCAATTGTACAATCCTATGTTAATTCTCATAAAATTTGTCACGCCCCCGGATCCCAATCACCCGAAACCCGAGGGTGTGATG
>MKEJ01081027.1:0-10130 GCA_001753735.1 Embelia ribes | reverse complement strand
GCGATTAAACTGCAAAAATCTTCCTCACTTTCTTCATTGTCCTACGACAAATGGGACAAGTACCAGCCTCTTCCATAATCCTGCAGAGTTGGTGAAATCAAGTCTATTATAAATCTCGGACCATTTAATTAGTAACAACAGGGCTTTGATTCCTTGGAAAGGTTTTCAAGAGATTGTTTTCATTATAAGCATTTTTCAACATACGCAGCAAAATCAGATAAATTGACACAACAAATTAGCGATGCTAACGATTGCCTTTATAGGCTACAGCAATGAAGCACTTCTTAATTAGTTTGAAATTTGAATGTAATACTCTCATTGCTTGCCATGTTTTACTAGATGGACATGGTAACAAGTTTCCTAAACATGGCAACAGCTAGAATAGTTATAACTTAATATTGGAACTTGTTAACTTACTTCTGGGGAATATCTAAGAACCACACGCTTTTAAAAAAAATTTGAATCGTGTAACAGGGAAAACACAAACCTCGTTCCACATGTAAAGCAAACAGCGCAGTGGCCACAAGGCAGGAAAAAGCAGTCTCTCGGGGCATCAAAGCATATCGCACAAAGACGCCTAAGACTTTGATCACTTTCCCTATTGTTTGGTAGCTTTCCATCAAAGGAAGCCCCTGCCATCCACTCTTCCAACTCTCCCTCATCCTGTGAGACAGAATCGTAAGACGAACCACAACTTGACAGGTCATCTTCTTTACGCGACAGCAATGGTCTTCTTTCAGATTCCATCTCGTCTGTTTGGTGGGCTGTAGTTGTTTGGAGTGTATTTATGAGATTGAAGGCTAAAAATAAGACTGCAGAACCAGCACCTATAAACAAGAATATAAATATATGTTAAAAGCCAATAGGATTTCACAGCTAATTGACATGCAAGGAGAAGTGTTACCAGATACAGCGAAATAGGCAATCCAACGTGGTCCATGAGATAGCTTTACGTACCACTCATCATAAGGCACATCCTGAGAATAGCAAAAAATCTTTTCTCATTCATACATTGAAGTGTTTCTGGTAGAGACTCGATTGAGTGTTTAATGTAGGAGAATGGATAACGGATCCTTCTTTGAGATTTAACACATCATGGGTTCAAGATGGAAATATTTTTATCGAAAAATTGTTTACCATCTACTTTTATACGACTCCTTGTAATAAACATCATTCAATCCTTACAGGGAAAAAATAATCTACAGAATTGGCCCATCTTTAAGATTAACTTGAGATGTGATGAACTTCTTACCTGTGATATACCAGGAGATGTCAGTACAGCAGCATTTGCCCTTTGGAGATAGAGCTTCAAGCTACACAAACGATGACTTGGAGAGCATTTGTAATATGCATTGGATGTGTCATAGTGAAAATCTGTCATAGTAAAGTTAAGTTGAACCTGGAGACCGAACAGCATTGAACAAATAAAATCAGAATTACACCAATATAAGTAGAAATACATGATATCTTCATTAAGAAAAGGTGAACAATAATTTTGACTTGGAATACATGTAAAAAACAATGTAGTTTCGTTCGCTTTGAATTAATCGTATCAAACAGAAAACATGATTTTGATTTATTCATATCAAACAGCAACAAGCTGACAAGAGATACAAAAGAACTTTACTGATATCTCATAAAGAAAGTTGTACCTTTGCAACAATTTGTAACACTATGATGGACGAGCTTTTTTTTATTAGTACACTGATTTATGCTTGAGCCTTGATAACACCACATTGGTCTCTGACAAGTAACAAAGGCTCGCTACAACTCGAAATTCTAATTGTGCCCTAGCTTTTTCGTAGGAGATCTTTTGGAAGTGAAGGGACGGGTTAAGGAATAGAAAAAAAATACTTTTAAATTCATAAAAAAAATGCCGGAGATGGTTACCAATTTATGTTTGAAACAAAAACAATTATTTAGACACCAACTTCAAAATCAAATATCCCTTGTAAGACAAAAAATTTGTTCAAACATTTATGGCACAAAGCCAATTGCATGAATTTATTTGAGACGTACCTCCACATCACCAGAGTTCAAGTTTCCCACTGCAATGTAATACATGTTTGACGTGAGAATTTCCTGGTGGATGATACCATTTCCTGTGAAGGAAATTAGAAAAAAATCATCAACTCAGACCTCCCAAGAAAATTTCTTTTATATGATTATGTATATGAAAATATCACTCTTATTACCCAGAATAATGTTCCAAGATAAGGTCGTATTAGGATATGAAGGGTCCTCGATCCATTCAAGAAAGCTTTCTCTACCTGCAAATATGTCCCGAAGGAAAAATGTTTAAGATGCATATATTCTAGTGTTTCATTATTTGAGAATTCTGAAGGACCTAGACTTAGATTGTTAAGCTGCCATCCTAAAAATCCATAGCATTAAAAACTGTTCCCAATTTCTCATTGAGCATGTTGAACGGACCTTGAGCTATTATAAGGGACAAAGGGACAGAACTTGGGGATTTAACACTGTATGAGATATTCACACTTGCCCCTTCATGAAGGAAATACTTCCAGTTCTACAACGCCAAAGAGAAACTTTTAGGTAAGGTAATATAACTAAGAAAATTGAACAAGAGTTCATCAAAACGAGTGCCCTAGCTTGGCCGGGAAGATAGAAAAGAACGAGTTTGAGAATATTTTGCCTTCTCATGATCAGAGGACACAAATGTGTTATGTATTTCAGACCAGTTAACTTCAATATCCAGAGGAGGTATCTCATAGAACCCATATAGCATTACCCCATGCCTTGACTCTTCCATTTCTTGTGCCTAATCAGAAGCCGAAAAAGATTATTACATTGAAAAATAAGCAAAAAATTACAAAGCAGAAAATATGAGAACACGCAGAATCAACCTTGATAGACTGCACAAAGAATGGGTTTACTTGTATCAATCGCGAGCAATTTGGGCCCAATGGTAAGTTGATAGGTCCGTAAAAGCCGAACATCAGTGTCATGGATACTGCTTGAGACAATTACCAAAAGGTACATTGAACATAACCATTCCATGAACTTATAATGTTTGACTTGACACTAGATAATAACAATTATGATGCAAATGGTGTGTAATTGCCAGCGTCAGAAAATAGATTAATTAGGTACCATATTTGGACTTAGAATTTGCCAAAGAAACGGAGAATAAAATGACTCACAGAGAACAATTGGAGAAGTAAAGATTAGAAGACTTCCATGACAAATATTTAATTCACTTCAAACACCCACCCCCCACCCCCCAAACTAAACATAATCTCATTTTGTTCTACCATATCTTCCAAATATTGCCGAAAGAAAAAGGCAAAAAGGGCAATTTTCGGAGGTAACTAAAACTTAAAGATCTTAACTCAGAGCAATGTTTAGCATTGAAATAGTACATCTGCAGAGGTTCGATGACAATGAACATGCGAAAACCAAAGACATGGTGAAAATATGAAATTATAATTAGAGTAAAATAAAGATGTAGATTGGCCTGTTCTGATAGTAGTCTACGAGGTATATCAGATCTACCCAAAATTTCTCATTACAAATAACATCAATGAATAGAGACATACAAATAAACCAGAAGCGTAATCAGGATAATTAGGTAAGCTCACACAACAAAATTCTCATACGCTAGACTCGTAACAATGTATAACATTCAATTCTCAACTATTGCCAATTTTGACGACAACAAAAAGAGAGCAAACAACAGACATGTGAAGTCATGAAAATGCAACTACAACAATCCTAAGTACACTCGGACCATAGACAAACTTATATAAAAAAACAAGGAAAATGATTCAACAATAATGAAGCGAAACTGTATAAACCTATATTTTATTCGTTAATCCTATTTTTAAGGAAAAGTTCGACGTACATGATGTAATTATTTAGGTGTTTGCAAAGTTTTTGGATGCGATCGTCTCTACGTTTATCGTTAACGTTAAAGTCAAATCAAGAAAGTTCAACAAACCTATAATCCAAAATGCGAAGAGCACGATTAGGCCAGACCACTTGTCATCCCTCACCCAGGTCGATTCCCCATTGGACACAGTAAAGTTCAGCCGATAAGACACACCTGGCCGCCGGTTCGCTCTGCTGCCACTCCCTTCTGCTTCATCCCGGGCCACCGAGGACGACGAATCAGACGAACCCAGAACTTGGTCCGGTGTGACATGGGGAGTGGTATTGAGCTCCGGTTCGGCTTCCATTGTGAGTTAGAGGTCAAAGCAAAAAAGTTGGACTGGTTGAGGAATTTTATCCAACAGCTGGTGGGTGTTTTAGCTACAAGGAAGAGATTAGGGCAAGAGTGTCCCATTAGGCTCTCGGCTCAACAAGCAGTCCACTCTCTCTCCTCTCTCCCTCTCTCCCTCTCTCTACAGTCAGACACTTCCCTCTTTTCCTTGAGAGGTAGTTGGAATAGCTCGTCTTAACCGAAAGTTAGCTGAAACTTTTATAAACAGACGAAAATAACACAAGGAATTTTGCATGTATTTTTTACTATAATACTAGCAAATGCACGCAGTGTCGAACATGGCTGACAAATTTATTGTTAAATAAAATATTATATATTGTTAATATAAAAGTAAAATTTAAGAAATTATTGTAAGGAAATTTTAACAAAAATATAGAAATTTTATAATTATCGTTTGTCAAGATTTTAAGTATGTATCCTATAAAAATTTCGAGATACCTCCGTAAATTCGTAATACTAATTTATACTTTTGAGAATTAATATAATATTTAAATATTTTCTTAAGTTTTGTAAATATGTGAACAAATTATAAATTATAATTCTTTAATTTTTTATATTTTTATTTTAAATTACTTAAGTTTTATTTCAATCCAAATTTTTAAATATACAGGGTTATCTTTTAACAAAATTACGCAAATTTAATTTACTATCTTGATTATGGTAACTTTTATTACAAATAAACAAAATGAATGACAAACTTGTGAGAATAAATATATGAAACATTTTGTTACAGAGTATTTAGATATAACCTTTTCCATACACTAAAGAGTTATTGTTACTTCTAATGGTGTACGTGGTCGGATCGGATCGGTTTCTCTCTCGAATCAATCCATTTTGGAATGGTCCTTGCTTTTTATGACTGGAACCAACTCGCAAAATTTCAGTTTAGTTTGGTTCGGATTGGATTTAGTTCGATTTTCAGCTCCGTGAATATGTTTCGAGATTTTCTGGACTGATCTAATCAACTTTCAAAGTTAAACAGAATATAATCATTATATCAATATGTAGTCATTATTTACAAACTTTATACACAACATTATGTCAATAGATATAAATTAGATACAAACTTTATATAGAACTATTTAGTAAAAAACAGAATAAAACAGAATCACATTAGTACTTTTCTTCAAACAAAGATCCTAATAGCCTATCCACGAAATAAGTACTTTCATAGGTTTCTATACAAAATAAATAATTTCATAGAGTTTATTTCCAAAACAAACGTCCTATGAGCTGGATAAGTATATTGGTTATGTTTTGTATATTTGTTATGTAGGTGTGCATGTATAATATATATAAAATAATTTATTTGAAATAAATGAAATTGGTCCCAGTCCAAACATATATCCGGATCGGACCAGTTCAAGCTTATGTCCAGATTTATCCAGTTCCAAATTACATTATGTTAATCCCAGGCTTAATTTGAAAATCACGGTTCCAAACGGATCGATGCCATATCAAGTAGACACCGATTCGGGGTGGATTTTTTCCGTCCCAACCAATGACCGGTTCTGGATTGATTTTTGATTCTCAGTTCTCGGTTGTCATTTTTCTTTCTAGCCCTCATCCCTTCAATGAACATGATTCATTGGTAAACAATAGTTGTATTGAACATCATTCTACTCAATACAATAAGTGCTAATTAATTTCTTAATCATCCGGATAATAAGAAGTATGACGTAGTGTCACTAAAAATAAATACAATAATTATGTTTGGTATACGAATTGATACACAAATAGTATTGTAAATGCATAAAACATGTGCATTATGCATATAGAGCCAACTAAAAACTACAAAATAAGTTTATGTATTATATATCTACACATCACATATATACCAATTCGTATATGTACGATGAATATAAACTTTTATTCTAAATAAAAAGCCACTTGCATCACGTATATATATTTTAGCGATGTATTATATGTCTGAACCAGAAGTAGCCGTAGCTCAAATGATTATGCAATTGGAGTTCATAGGAATACTTTAATCATCTTCTTATGTTAAATTTACTAGTTAAATTTTATCACGTTGCATACATCTATAACAGAAAATTATAAGGTTGTCTTTATCGAAGGGTAATAAGAATAACCTCCATGCAAGAAACGAAGAGTCCAAATCCATAATTGTACGTGTCCAACCATACATTTCGAGTCCCGGTTCAAATGAAGGGCGTGTGCTACCTTAATGTTTCCGTGCCTTGTCATCAAAAGTATCAAGTCATCATCTTAGTACTGCTTCTCATGCTATCTTATGTCATTTGGACAATAATTATATACAGGAAAAAAAGGTTATGCGCGTGCTTTGGCTTGATTTATGCTAGTGATGTGATCAACTCAGACTTGTTTGTTTACAAATGAGTCAATATTGAGCACAAATAGGCTCGTTAAGGAACGAACAGAGCAAAAATAGACTGGTTCGTTGCAGCTCCGGGGAAAAAGGGTTTCACCCTTAGAATAGTATGGTCGCATTTGAAAAGAATGAAACTAAGCAGGGCTAAATTCACAATGAAACAAACACGAGGAGTGTAAATGATAATTTGCCTTATCGTATTTCCACTGTTAAATACATATGTGGTCACGACGTTTCAACAAAGATTCTACTTGGACTCTATGGTTTCAGTTTCAACCGAAATAACCCAAAATTTCGAAAAGAACAACATTTTTGTCCTTTTTAAGTAGTGTAACTAGGGTTGCAAACAAGTCGAGTAGGGCTGAGCCCTGGTTTGTTCAAGCTTGATTCATTTCCTTAGATAATGTGTTAAAGCTCTGCTCGTTTACTAAATGAGCCCTAATTTTTTGTTCAGGCTCAGCTCATACAAGCCTGAACTTGTTTATGAGCATGTTAGTTCTTTTAGATCGATTGATATTACTTATTATTTATTGATTAAATATTAAAATAAATATTATCATATTAAATATCTTATAGAATTGCCAAATAATAACCATATACTATTGAATATATCAAATAATTACGATATTGTATAATTTTTTGAACTCAATCATAAGAATTTGAATGGGTAAAATTATTAAAATAATGCATCATTCAGGTTATATGATAAGTTTTTCTCAAGTGAACTATATGTGTTTATATATGTAAACTAACACTTATAATACAAAATATATGTATACAAATATATGAATCAGATGAGCTCGAGCCCTTAATAAATCGAAGAGTGGGAGGTTATTCAAATTCAACTCGTTTATCTAACAAGACTTATTTTGTAGTTCAAGCTCGACTTATTTATTAAAATAAAGAATCCGGACCGAGTCCAGACTTGTTCATGAACGACTCAGATTATTTGTATTCCTAGATGTAACACCATCCCAAATAATGGGATTCACATTAGTTATTCTTATAGTGACTTAATTTGGAGTAAAATAGTAAACTATCATTATAATTCACTTATATTGTCATCGATCTCTTACTTGGATCATCCCAGATTTTTACTTCTAAATAAACTACTTCAAAAGAGACCAAGCCTATCATTGTTGAAAAAGTGAAGGGACAAAGACGTCATTTGTTGCAAACATTTGGGACTGTTAGTACGTAAACTAAAATTATTGGGCTTCAATAGAATTTTATCCTAAACTATAAGGGACCATTATTTCCCCTTCTCTTCCACTATTTGTTGATCACTTCGCAGTCCAAGTCATTCCACCGAACGGCAGCGGAGACCATCGAGAGTTCAGAGAAGCATATATATACACATACATATACATACATATACACATACATACATAGGTAAACAGTCTCTGTCAATCGCACTGTTATACGCTCTAGTCCTCTTCGGAACCCTAGCTCTTGCTCAGGTACTCAATTTGATCCCCGGATCCTTTTTTTTTAACTACTATAATTTGGTTTCTGAGTAATTGAGGATTTATAGATCACTCATCATCTACTGAATTGATATATATATACACACATATATATATCCAACCGCTTGGATCTGTCATTTGATCACTTATCGAGGCCTTACTGATCATTCATCTTCGACTGAATCGGGGGTGTGTGTCTGTGTGTTGGTCTGTGTGCGTGTGTATTTATGTGATCTGAAGATATCGTTATGTCATGTGATCTGTGATATAGGGGAAGAAATCGGATAAGGATTTGAAGGAAGTGACTCACAAGGTTTTCTTTGATGTCGAGATTGCTGGAAAACCTGCTGGTAATTTGTTGAATGGGTTGATTTAGTACTATTTTATAATGTTTAACATTAATCTAGATCTAATTTGCGCTATACTCTGATTATCTATGATAATTTTAAGTTGTTTTGCAGTTTGTTAATGTTGCGAGTTTAATTTCAATAATTTGGTTGTTAAGCTTTTTTATACGGCGAAGGGTCCGGTCCTAATGGGTAACACCTTCCGATTATTGAATATGAGCATTTCTTATGAGTTGTCATATAACTAAAATCTGTTGGTTTGGGATACCCTCTACGCTGCTGGTGTATCGAAAAGACCTTTTGTTGTTATTGTAGGATCTGTTCTGCCTCTATTTAGAAAGTAGGGAGCTTGGATGCCGAGTTGAGCAGGGATTTTGTTGCCTCTTGCTTGACTAGATTACCAAGTGAGATCCAAAATCAAGTCCTAGATTGCCTCTTTAACAAAATAATTAGTGAATGAGTTGCTGATAATGTACAGCTCACGTGCCTCTTGGTAATGAGCCGAGCCATAATGTGCTTTCAGAGGGTGTTTACTAACGAGCCCTAATTAAACCTTAACCCAGCAACTTGAGCTACACGTTCTTTGCAAATTCACTACGAGTTCTGAGCTGCATTTCACATATAGAGACATCATTATCTTGGCAATTTTGTTATGCTAAACTTGCTCTATATGCCTGGACATTCCAACAGTTCAATGGATATAGGCTTTTTTTTTTTCTCTCTGGCTCAGTCAAAGCTGGACATTTTTACATTGGTATGGTAGATGAGCAAACTACTATGATTTCCTAGCCATTAATATATGTACAACTTCCCTTTTTTATTTTTTTATTTCTCTGTTGCTCAGAAATTATTTTTCCATGGAGAGCTATAAATTTATATTGGCTTATCCTTCACGGGCAAACCCGATTCCTGCTTTTCTCTTTATTTTCACTTTCTTTCTTTCTGACGTAAAATTTTATTCAAATAATATTTCAATCTTGGTGCTGATCTTTTGTAATCATTGCCTTCTCCTCAGGTCGTATAGTCATGGGTCTCTTTGGAAAGGCAGTTCCTAAAACAGCAGGTCAGTTGTTTATGTCATCTTATGGATAAATAGTATTTGACTCATTTTACCTGCTGGTTCTTTTTCTCAAGATACACATATTTGGTCACGACTTACGACTTGACTTATATGTATTTCCTTTTTGCAGAAAACTTCCGAGCACTTTGCACAGGTACTCAATGAGTATTAATTATTGTTTCATTGCCTTAACTTATATGTATTTCCACTGGTGACACTATCTTTTCAATCATAACCCCTCATATCTTTTGTTGATGAATAAATAATATATTAACTGATTTTATCAACCTAAAGGTCCTAAACACAGATTATAAGTAGTCATGGTCTTTTTGCTGTTTTTTGGGTTTCATGTACCAATGCTGCTGTCAATTGTTACTTGTAAAGTATGTCATGTGTATAAATTAACACTTTTAGCCATATCAACCTTTTTGATAACGTGAAAATTTTATGTTAAAACAATGTGAGTACACCTCAAAACCTACAATGATGATATTGAGATGCTATTGAGCATGCATGCTGTACTCTTGACGGTGAATAATGATGTTATCATGTAATTGTCATTTTTTTGTGAATTACCTCTATACTTGCAGATAGTCAGAATCAACTCTTTCCCCAATGGTTGATTCCAAAAATATAAATAAAATATTTTTCCAATGGTATA
>MKEJ01081015.1:0-5000 GCA_001753735.1 Embelia ribes | reverse complement strand
ACTTTGCCACACTCCGCAACTAATTATTGTTTTGTGTTGTGTGAATTTTGGGGAAATGACCTCAAAACCGTGGTAAAGTCGTGCAACCTTTCCTAAATCTTATGAGTCCTTACCCTCCCTTCTTCTTATTTTTTAATTCATTTTGTAAGTTATTATCGTCGACTTCCACAGAGGGTTTGAACCCCATCTTCTAGCAAAATGCTTGGCATGTTAATTTTATTAAAACTTCGAGTAAATAACTTTTGTTTGTTATGATTGTTGAATGCTATATATAGTTTGTTTAACCATTATAAGTTGCTAAGTTCGATTACTTATAGATAAAATCCAGTTTTTGGCGATATCTAGTGCTAACTAAAACTTCTCTCAGTTTCAGATTCAATTTAATTTCATAACCACCACCAAAGCTCATGTTCTAGTATTTTTGTCATCCATTTTGAAAATTGTTATTCTGTTAATTATCAAGCGTTTGAATAAAGGGTGCTTTGGTACAAGCCAATTCTCACCATTTTGGTTGCGAACCCGTTAATAATAATTTAACTTTTTGTTAAACTAGACATTTAAAAAATACAGTGTGAGAAACTAACCTCCAGTCCTTTTCTAGAAGCTAGAGTTTTTGCAAACTAAAATCCGTCCTCTCAAAACTTACATGAATTATCATTATACACCCCTTAGATTTCAAAAATTATATACCATTTCCCGCCTTTTTGAGAAGTCTCTTCATTTAGACTTTAGTAACTATAAAGACTTTCCTAGTATACTAAAATAAATCTTTCAAGATAATATATTCAAGCCAGCCGAAGAACTCCATCTGCGTGCAGCACCTATATGTGCTTGGGGTGCGTCCAAAAGTAGTGAATGGTTTGCCAAAAAAATGAGAAATAACAATAAAATATATCTTATATGTACTAACCATATTGTACTATTATTCTACAAACCTGGGCAGTGAATATCCCAGGAGGTGGATAACTGCCGGTTGGGGCATTTCACTTGTGGTATTTTATGCATTTTATGTTGGGCAATTCTATTTACGTTACGAAAATGGCTAAATGTACTACTTTACTTTGAACATCACACTATAAAAAATCATTGTACTTTAAGGGCATTACAAACAAAATGAGTAAATATTTTTTTATATTAGCACCACAAAAAAGATAAAGGCAACACAATAACTATTACCAAAATGCCCATTTTTGTAATACCCCAAAACAGTCACTCCTTAAGAAAAGAGAACAAATCAGTTGATATATTGGTCCTATCAATCGACTATTATAGTCAATCCACTAATTAAGAAAAACAATTGACGAATACTTATTTTCACAGACAAATAACAAATGTAGTGGTCATATGTCAACATCACAAAATCAGTTCTAATCACATTTATATTCCTGCTGATACATGGAAGAGGCATACTTTTTTGTCTCCTAGGCCATTATAGAGAGAGAAGAGAGAGGGATTGGGAGGAAGTCGTGGAGAAAGGCCAAGTATTGATCCAACCTCATCCATTCCGAGCTTGAACGAGCATCTACAAGTTGGAAAATAAACGTTGTTGGTCCAAATTCTTACTCACGGGGTAAGCAAACCTCTACCCTTATGGTGTTTTGGTGTTAAACTCGCAAACGAATGGTTAAAAATCACAAATTATCGACTTTTGGTGTACAATACGCACTATTACAGAGAAATTTTGGAAGCAAACCTTCGACTCTCAACAAATCGGACAAGGAACGACTATACATGTACTTTTATAGACTTAGTGTTAAGCCTACAAGGAATGAATTGAGGTAACGTTGTTATTTTGGCAATGAAAATCTCGAGTTTCTATTCTAGACAGGACAAATCAGTCAACTGCTTTCCTCTAACAGTTAACTGATTCCATTGGGTAGTTGAGAAAATGGCTTGCATGTGTCTAACTTTTGATTTTAAACTTAAATTGACCATAAAATTTTGAGGATATACTGAAAGCACTAACATATCAGTTTTGAATGTGAGCTTAGCAATCTCTAATTTTTGTTTTGTGGATGAAATGGGCTATTAGACCACGAAAACCTTGGCATTTGGAAAGCATAAGGGGAGAAGTCTAGGAACACGGCCCTGCATGTGATCAATTTGACTTTTCATGACCTTTAAAGCAACAATTCAGGTAATACACTAAACGCATATTATGGAAACCTCGTATTTTTTAAGGAACATAGCAAATCAATCGACTATTTTGTTCTAACAATCGACTGATTTAAAGAGACATACCTTAAAACTGTGTTGCATGTGGCTGTTTTCCAGCCTTAAGCCCCTTTTGAGCACTAAGTTTCAAAGAATTGGCGATAACAGTACTATCGTGACCTCGCATACAAACTGAGGAATATTTGGCACATTTTTCGGCAGTAACGGAAGTATGGTTAGGTTATTTCTTAGTAAATTTAGTGTGCTTTGAGATTCCTAGTTATTTAGAATAATTTTTGGTTAAAGTAAGATATTGAGACATGTGACAACGAATGATGATGCTACAAGCATATGAAATACGATAAACATTTCAATTTGGAGTAAGAAAAATTGCTACATTATTGCATAACATATAGACGTTATACCTTTTGGGAATAAGTTAAAAGTGGTCTAACTTATGGCGTTGTATGTTACTAAAAACAAGAAAGATTAGATTAATAATATGTGACCTTCTTTGACCTGTGATACTATTAAGATTTGGTGAGACATGGACTATTACATGACCTTTAGCAAAGAAATAACTTATGGAATAATAGACAGTCTCACCCTTATGAACGTTTGGGAATAGTGAAAACCAAGAGCAGTGCATGATCTTAATAACTTGGTAAAAAGGGATATAGTGACTTTGGAGAAAGATTACATGATGGCTACCCTATGACATTCCGAAATTTACGGGTAAATTTTTCGCGATGTTAAATAATATTTTATGGGTTATAATATTTTCCCCCTAGTGTATACATCACATACTAGTATTTGGAAGTGGCGGACGATTTTTCGTGATCGTAGTTTGGTCTCGAGAAAGGATTAAATGCGGAAATGCAAGTTGTATTTGTGACAACAGTTTATTTTTTTTGGCAATATCTCAAAAACCATAAGTCTGATCGAGACTTACAATATACCGATGGAAAACTATTTCATTTATCTACACATTTTATGTTTTGCTAAAAATTTAATTCAAAATGGAGAATGGTCAAAAAGAGGCTCAAAACATTTAAGAAAAACGTGTTAGGAGATGTGACACCAGTTTTGTATTTTGGTCATATCTTTCAAACCATAACTCTATTTTAGCCATACAAAATATCGTTGGAAAGAAATTTCAATTATCTACAACTTTTCTATTTGATGCAAAACTAATATGAAGCGTAGAATGGTAAAAATGTTGTTGAGATTGGTCTAGCTAGGTCAGTCAACATTAGCAGAGGTCCATACTATTTGTTTTTTGTTTTTTAAATGTGTTTGATACATATTTATACATATATATACACGAAACAATAGAGAACCAATGGATAAAGGAAGAAAAAAGAGAGAAGAGAGAGGGAGCTTGGGTTTTACTAGCTTGAGACTTCGTCTGCGGAAAATAAATACGTATTCAGACTTTACGTCATACAAGGATCATTTTTACCTAAGTTTCTTTGCCTATATTTCTCATTTATTTTTACTTGGTTTGTATGCCGAGTTCGTTTGTCGAAATAAAGTTGATGAACCTGTATATTACATCTCATGGATAATTTCTACATATATGTTTGATATGATCTGAGATTCGTAGATTAGTTGTTTCGGGATTCGAAATCTTGGGAGCTCCGGAGGTTTTTGGGCAATTTCATCGAGTTTTACTCATTGGTTGGCTTTGAGGTATATATATTTTCTACTTACTATTACATTCTCTACACATTGGTATAAACTATATAATCTTGTTTTCTCGGGGGCGATACCTCGATTTCCATGCACTTAGCATTTGGTGGAATAGAATTAGGAAATATTTTCCTTATGTTGTGTAGATCATTTTTATGTATAGGATCATGGTCATTCGAGAGGTGGAGTTCAATAATTATAGTGGTGCGAGAAGTGATATTCGGGGAACCATAGACGAGACTTGGCGAGAATTTGCAAAAGGGGCATTTTATGCGCTTTCAGGAGGCATACGAGGTATGGGTTAATTTAGAACCTTAATATATTTTGGAATCTCTGATTGTATATTTACATGTTTGGTATGTTGTAGGTTTGGGAATGTAAAATCATTTTCGTCTAGGAAAATGATTACGAGAAATGAGTAGAATGCATATAGGCTAGGATTCGTAGAATATGTATGAGAATAAATGTTGGTAGAATAATTAGTTTATGTACACATACATACACACACATATGTATCGTGATAGAATATATATATACCTATTCGAAGTATTAGAAGCATTCGGAGTATATGTAGCATTCGAAGTGTTAGAAGCATTCGAAGTATATGTAGCATTTGAAGTATATGTAGCATTCATTGTATATGTAGCATTCGAAGTATTCGTAGTATTCGTGGAGTTTGAAGCTGTCACGCCCCCAATTCCAAGCACCCAAAACCGGGGGGTGATGTGCTAACCAACCATTCCAAACCACAACATAAATATAAAACAAACTAAAGAAAGTGGAAACTGTATAAAAATATCCATAAACAACTACCCAGCATTTTAATACATCAGTTTGCTAACTAAGTCTAGTACACGGCGTAAACAATGCGCCGAAATAAAATATATACATTAGAGTCTGCGCAAAATGAAAATCTATCTAAGTCCATGAAAATACAGCCCAAAAATCAAAACCTGCCGAAAATGCTGACAAAAGCCTGATGGAATGCTATGTGAGTGCTGATAGCTGCCTAATCTGCTCAGGAAATATCCAAAGCAGGCGGTAAGTTTACAATACCATGGAACAACAATATAAAGTAACAGTACAGAAAATAATGGTACTGAAATGAAATCTGAAATCACTGAAATGCAGTAAATAGTACTGATAAAAATCTC
>MKEJ01081002.1:0-11390 GCA_001753735.1 Embelia ribes | reverse complement strand
CCCCCCCCGGTCCTGAAAGACATGCTCACTTTCCTTTGTCGTCCGTCCTAATGTATAGGCCATTTCCTTTATTACTAAATAAGACAAGAATTAATTTTACTAAACTGCCCTTATTTTAATATCCTCATGAGAATCAATCTTATTTTACAAGGGTATTTTAATTGAAATAGTGACAATCAATCTCTCTCCGCATTTAATAAATTTTTTTAATCCAAGTGAAAGTCAAAAGGAGCCTTTTTTTTTTGGCGGAGGGAATAATTTATAATTTTTTGTATTTAAATGATACTTTTAGTTTTCTTCTATTAAAACACTGAATTTAAAATACCTTGAGAGAATAATTTTATTCTTTATTGATGTTAAAAATACTAGTTGTAATTCTGATTTAATTTGTAAATAATAAAAAACATTATCGTACCTTAAAAAACATTTAATGTTCCATAGGAATGAATTTCGTTCCGCCTAATTGATCTAGAGACTAAGAAACAAGGACACTCCAAATTGGGTTTTGCACCCGTGTCGGAGACACCGGGGACACCAACACTCCTGAGGCACTGTTGGATATGTGTCGATCTCGCCGCATGGCATGTTGGAAATTCCATTTATTAATTTAAATGTTGGACAGTTGGGGGACAAGCCGGATACACTTAGTGGATACGGCGTTGGCACAGTGTTAGAAAGCTTTAGGTGCCCTTAAGGCACCAAGATCTTATATTACCTGAGGCGTTAGGCGCTAACCAAAGCGCTCGCCTTAGTAATAGCTAATTATTTTTTCAATAAAATCGAATAATTTTATAATATTATAGTTCTTTCAGGCATATGTGGAAGTATAAGCTGTTGTTATAGGCGTGGGGAAGTAGTGATAACTTCTTGATATATTATTACATAATCTTTTTATAGTTTATTAAGTGATACTTTATTTGATAAGTAATAATAAGTGAAGATAATGATGTATCATAGAAACAAAATATACCCCAAAGATATAATAATGTGAGTGAGGTGCTAGCCTTAGCTATTTAGGCGCTAGTGCCTTAGCGAAAGACGCTAGCCTAGGCACGCCTTAGTGATGTTCGCCTGGACTCATATGAGGCGCCTTGCTCTTGGCTTGCATTGTCCGGGAGCCTAGGCGAGAGCCTGGAGAGCTTTTAATAACACTGCGGTGGCCAAATTATTAATGTGGATGAATAGAGAAGGAAGTTTCCAGGTCATCGTGAAGATGTTGGGAATTCATTTCTCTTATTTGGCTTAATAACATGGTGGAATAGTTGAGTGTTTTAGCGAAAAACATAGTTTTGTAACTTTTAATAGCTGGAACTTAGTGGGTTAGTTTACTAGATTATGACATTGTGATGTTGCTAAATGTATTTTCTAAGAGCTCAATAACCAATGCTATTTATCTTTTTGTTAACTGTTTAGTACTTTATATCTCATATGTTTTTGTGATCTCTTGTAAGTAACTGCTAATATGTAACTTTATTAATTTCTAAAATATTTTATTATAAAAAATATGGTATCCCTACTGTGTTCGTGTCCAATATTTTTCAAAATTAACGGATTTGTGTCCACACTTGTGTTGGAATCCTCGCCCGTGTTCAAGTCCTTGCTTCGTAGGCCGGACAAGCCTACCCCTTACTGTACCAAGTACTGGACAATAAATGTACCCCGTTACCGATTTCGTACAGCGTACGATAATGATGGGGCGAACCACTATTAGGAATGAAATTGTGTCACAATGTACAGATGGTGATGACAAAAGAGAAATAGTGATTGTAAGCCACATGAAATGGTGATGACAAAAGAGAAATAGTGATTGTAAGCCACATGAAAAGCCTTATGAATTTTTTTGTTGTAACGCAATGAGTTTGATGACCGACCCCAATTTATTCGGATTTTAAGGCTTGGATGATGATGAACACAATGAGTTTGATGTTATATACCTTCTAAGCATTTATATGTCCTAAGAATTTTTAAATCTTTCGGCACCACATGCTTTATAAGACACCAGAAAGAAAAAGCAAACATTTGACAGAAAGCTGTTCACCTCATGAAGGTATAGCCATGCCCTATGTGGCATCTCATTGAACTCAATTCTGTGGTAGTGCAAATAGGTACAATATCGATTTCCTTTCTTAGTTTGCGAGCTATCAATGGCCTGTAAAGTATTAGAATTTTGGCAATGTACTTGGCTGGTTAAATAAAATTTTATCGTTATCTTGACAGTGATGATGCAGGTGCATTTCAGTATAACTATAATTTTTGAATATGACAACTAGTTAATATCTTGAAAACCAAAGTACAAGTATTTTAGTCATATTCAGTATTCTAGTTAGTCAAATGCTTAATTATTAGTCTTGGATCTTAAGAGTCAGTCTAAGAAGTCTAAAGCAAGTCTAGAATTCTCTTTGTACCTCTATATAAACCTGGCTATACCCTATTGTGAAGCAACTTATTTTGTGATTAACTAAATATATATCCAGATTTTGGATCTATAAGCCGATTGTGCAGAATTCTTTTCCGTGTTTGCATCTTTTGGTATTGGAGCTGAGCCTAAGGTCTTGACCATGTATATGCATGGCAAAGGTCAACTTGGAAGGGGTTTTGTTCTCCAATGCAAGGAGATGGCTGAATTGAGAAGCGTGATGGAAGATATCTCAAGCTATTCTATCTTCAGCTGCAAGAAATATAGCATAAGTTTAAGGATATGTCTTGTGCCATTTAAGAACTTCAGTGACAAGAAATGAGACATATGATGGAGGATATGTCTCGTGCCATTCAAAAACTATTATAGAAAAAAACTGGAACTTGTCTGGAGAATCCAACAAGCAATTGTAACTCTTCTGATATACCGAAAGGTAGTCTAGAAGATGAAGATACTCTATGAGTTCATAGGGTTTTCGATGGGTTGTTTCTTGTTTTCCATTCATCTCCATATAAACCATTAATAGACAGGGATGCACCACCAGTTTATGATGAGTACATGGAAGGCGGTGTTTTAATTGTCAAGAATAAGCAACCAACACTTGAGGTTTGTTAAGAATTAAATGAAACTTCATCCAAAAAATTTCAAGAAGCTTATAACCAGTGTTACAAAGCTACAATGGTTGATTTCAAAGAGCCCAAGCCCTTTGAAATGTTCCCAGTAAAGCCTATATACAATTACAAAGATCCATTCCTATTGCCAAGTCCACAACAATGCAAATTTACGCAACCTATTAGCTTTATGCTTTGTTTAAGTGGAGGAGATAAAAATGGCAGACCTTCGACATTGCCAGGAAAAGCACACCAAACTATATTTTGTTTGTTAATCCTACCTATTGTTAACTTCTTATCAAATACTAGAAAAGATGCTTGGAATTGGTTGTCAAAAATAATGTTTAAATGTAAGAAAAGGGTAAAGAAGAGACATCTAACTCAACGATGAGTTCTTTGCAACCTGGGAAGATTGATGCAGGAGCATTTCAGAATAACTATAATTTTTGGATATGATCAACTAGTCAATATCTTGAAAACCAAAGCACAAGTATTTTAGTCATATTCAGTATTCTAGTCAATCATGTGGTTAGTTATTAGTTTTGGAATCCTATGAAGTCTTAAAAAAGGTATAGAATTCTCTTTGTAAAATATAAAACATGGCTACGATTTATTTTGAATGAACTTATTTTGTGGTCAATTAAAACATATTTCCAGATTCTGGATTTCTAATCTGTTAGTGCAGAATTTTTTTCTATTTCTGCATCATTTGGTATCAGAGCCGAACCTGAGGTCTTGACCATGTATAGACATGGCAAAGGTCAAGCTGGAAGAGGCTTTGTTCTCCAGTAAAAGGAGACGGCTAAATTGAGATGTGCAAAGGAATGATGTGTCTCAAGATTTTCTAGAGTTTGAGCTGGAAGAAATGTCACGTAAACTTAAGGACATGTCATGTACTATTCAAGAACTTCAGTGGCAAGAAATGAGACATATGATAAAGGATATGTCTTGTGCCATTCAAGATCTACAAAAGAACCAAGTGGAACCCATATAGAGATTCCAAAAAAGCAATAGCAACTCTTCTGATATACCGGATGTTAGTCTAGAAGTTGAAGATACTCTATTAGTTCATGGAGATTTTGATTGACTCTTTCTTGAATCCTATTCATCTTCTTATGAACCATTGGTAGATTGGGAAGTACCACCTGTTTATGATCAGTACGGTAAGGTGGTGTTTTAATTGTCCAGAAAAAGCAACCAACACTTGAACTTTGTGAAGAGTTAAATGAAACATCATCCAAAACTTTTCAGAAAGCATCAATGTTACAGTGCCACGGTAGTTAAATTCAAAGACCCCAAGCCCTGTGAAATGTTCCCAGTAAAGCCTTTATCCAATTACAATGATTCATCCTTTCCAGGAAAAGCACACCAAACTATATTTCCTTTGATAGTTCTACCTATGATGAATCTCCTATCAAATAATGGAAGTAGAGCTTGGAATTGGTTGTCAAGAATGTTTAAATTTAAGAATAGGGTGAAGAATAGATATCTAACTTGAGGACTAGTTCTTCGTAACCTGGGAAGATTGATGCAAGAGCATTTCAAAATAACTATAATTACTTGGATATGATCAACTAGTCAATATCTTGAAAACCAAAGCACAAGTATTTTAGTCATATTCAGTATTTTAGGTAGTCTGATGCTTAGTTTTTAGTTTTGGAAACCTGACAGTTGGTCTAGGAAGTCTAGAAAAAAGTCTACAATTTTCTTTGTAACTCCTATATAAACCTGGTTACAATTTATTATGAAGGAGCTTATTTGTGATCAATTAAAACATATTACCAGATTCTGGATTTCTATTCTGTTAGTGCAGAATTCTTTTCCATTTCTGCATCAAATTTGAAAGTATGAAGACAAATGTTTATTTGGTCATTGGCAGCTTATCTTTTACGGTCTGGGATGAGTAATTGATTTACTTTTGAAAGTATATTGGAGCAACTGACGTCTTTCATTTGTGGTTATCTTCGTCTTATGAAGTACTATTTTTTTTTCCCTGCAATGTGGTTTTATTAGGGTATTAACTGATATTTCTTATCTCCACCTTCAGTCATCTTACGATAGTTCATTAATTAATCAAAATGCATGAGGGACATTTACAGTCAGTAAATTTGTGTGTTTGGGTTTGATTGCTGTGTATTTTCTGTTGACTTTGTGGTTACATGACTTTTGGCTTGTTGGACAAGAGTCTGTTGAGACAACAAGAAGCGTCATGTAGGGCAGCCAAGTCACTCAAATCAGAAGTATTTGGTCTAGGCTTTCAATATTTGTTGAATTAAACCATATAATTTGTCGTTTGTGAGAGAGAGAAACCATGGTTCCTTTAGCATTATAAAGGTGCTAGTGGGGGTGCCCATTTGAAATTTTATTTACGGCATTTGTTTTTCTTTTTTTGGAAAGATGTGAAGTCTAGATTATGTCAGAGCAAGGATCATTGAATTTCTCAGTTGTGAAAGGAAGTTTATGGACATTTTGATTTGGAGGAAAATAAGTGTATCATGCTCACAACCTGCATAAGTAGTCATGAAAGTAAATAATTAGTGTCTTGAAACTCCTTGTATTCTAGATTCTGATAAGTATAATATGGGCTTGTTCCACAAGATGAAATTAAGATGGTTGGAAAGTGGTTGGTGTTTGAATTAGTTTTGGGATTTGTTTGGACAATTTGAGGCAGTGACTACCGTTCAAAAGAAAGGTGTTTCCGAAGGGTCAATATGTAGTTCCTATGGTTTTTGAATGATGACGCGTTTCTATTTACAGCACTGTGTATCAGGTTTCTTATCGTGCTATTTATGCTCCTTTTGTACTGTTTAAGACTCCTAATATGCGCATTTGATGCTGCAGGGGTTATAAACGTTTCTTTAAGAGAACTGTTCTAGAGACATCAGACTATCTAAAGGATGATTGTCTTTCAGTTCATTGTAGTGTTGGTGTTGTTAGATCTTATACAGAGGGACCTAAGATTTACTCCATTTCAACACCACCTTCTGATATTGGTCAGCATTTTGGTCAGTTACTGGAAAGCGGAAAGGGAACAGATGTGAATTTTGAAGTTGATGGAGAAACTTTTGCAGCTCATAAGTTGGTCCTTGGTGCTCGTTCTCCAGTTTTTAAGGCTCAACTTTTTGGACCAATGAGAGACCAGAATACACAGTGCATTAAGATTGAGGACATTGAAGCTCCAGTTTTTAAGGTTCAGTAACTTCGTACCCTTTCTCTGTTAATTGTTTCGTTCTCCTGTCGATGTCATTTCATGATGAATTAGTTCATGATTCATGGATGCAACACTTATTCATTTCAAAAAAGAAAATTTGTCAGTTGTTTCATGAAAGTTTTGTCTAGTGCAATTTAGATCACCAACATGTGGGATGAATTGGTTAATGAATATGCAGTTGTTTACCTTTCGCGGATTTGATAGTTCGTGGTTGTGCATATGATTGGGTGTCTACACATAGGGTTTGCTCTTTTTCTCCAGCGTAGCTCGCATGTTTTAGTCAACTTTTAACGGCTACTTACTGTGCTATTTTTGCTCATCCCTTTTGTTGTTGTGTTAAATTGCTTCAAGCGGTGAAACAGAGATGCTTGCATCTTTTTGCTTCAGAGAAGTATGGATTAAGGTTACAGGAAAGGGTTAATTGTATAACACTTAATCACCTTCAATTTGAATGGGTGTTTTTTTTTAATTTTGCCCATTAGACTTTTTCTATTGAGTTTCTGCCCTGAAACTCTACCACTTTGTTCAACTAAAACCCGATAAATAACAGTGTTGACTGTCAAAATCAGGTAACAAGTGAAAATTCACACAAGTTGAAGGCAGCTTTTGGCCACATTTTGTTTTGTTTCATAAAAAAAAATTGAAACACTATTTGCAAATATGCACAGATTTATGGTAGGCTAAAGAACTCAGGTATTTGCGTATTGAATAGTGTTTTCGTCGGTTGAAGTGGACTTCGGTTAAAGTTAAGATGGTAAGCAGTAACTTTACCAAATTAATTTTGTTTGTTGTAAATAAGGAGGAGAAAGGAGAGGGAACCTAGGAGTTGTTAGGTTACAGTTTATTGATTGACCGGAATGTAGTATTTTCATTTTTCTACTAATTATAAAGGATGATGAGAAATGGTTTGTGCTGGATCCCTTGAAACAATATGGAGATGAGATTTATCCTTCTGGTGTAGCATAAAAAATTTACTTACAGAACGAGTCTCTTTAACAAATCATATATATCATATAACATGGGGCACATTCCCTTTTAGTACACCAAAGTATAGGGGTAAATCCAATTGATACACCAAATAAAAAATCAGTCCGATTGATACACAATTGTTTCCAAAATTTGCAAAGATGCATTCCGTCAAAATTACTATTAAGGTTAAGGGTATTTTTGGGTTTTCTTAAATATTTTCCATTACAACTTCTATTTTGCCCCTTCAGTTCAAATTGTTACACTTTAGTTCCATAATTTGAGTTATGATAGTTTCTATTTGGCCCATTTAGTTTTAATTGTCACACTTTTGGTGTCGTAATTTAAGGAACACATGTATAGTTAATTTAAGATATATTTTGGGCTCTTGTTTTGATTTTTACACTTTTAGTCACATATTTTAAATAAAACACGTGTTATTAATATTACAATTAAATACATAGTCTAAAAACTCTTGAACAAATAATGTTTTATATCGGTAAAATACTTTTTTATTTATCATTAAAATGTATATAAAATTAAATACAGGATCTAAAAACAAAAATTATATTATTTTCTCTCTAAAATTGATTCTCCATTACTTGAACGTAGTTAATTAAAATATTTTGTTGCTAAAATTAATACCCAATATCAAATTTCAACCATTAGTACTAACTATCAAAATCTTATTTTTTTTTTCCAAATCAAAATTAATACAATGAATATTTCACTTTTTCTAAAAGTAATACTCCTATAATTCTCTCTTTTTTATAAAAAAAAAAAATTGGTAAGTAAATGGTTTTCATGTAAAAATTAATTTAACTAAAATATTATTTTTGTTTATAAAAAATATATAATATTATATTAGTATGCATATACATAAAATATTTTTTACTCGCCTTTTTCATTCTCATAAAATATTTTTCTATTTATAAAATTAATCAGGAATATAAAGAAAAATTAAATTTGACTAACGACTTTTACATAAATTAAATATCGTCATAGAAATATATAATATTTAATAGAGGCTCTTAAATATTGATTTAAGATAAAAACGTCTTGTTATATAGAAATATATAATGTTATATAAGTGTTCATATAAAACCTCTACTTTATGGATTAATCAGTACCATCAAAAATATTTTTTTAATATATATGCATATTGTTTGTTGCATATATATATATGTCATTTTTTTATCAGTAAAACAATTTTTGACTTGGTATATCACAAACAAACAATAAACATCCAATTTAAATCTTAAATCAGAAAATTTTACTTGAAAACTCAATTGATTAAAAAAAACCATAATTTCAAACCCAAAATCAAAGAATTTTAATCAATTTATACAGTCAATAAATCATATCACCCTAAAATTAAACCCTAACCAAAGAATTAATCTGTAAAAGAAATTTATAACTCAAAAATCACTGACAATTCTACGCATCATTACCTGCTATCTAAATATTAAATTTTTCTCAAACCAAAATAAATTCACACATATATACATATATATATATGCAAATATACATAAAAATTCACACACACAAACACACACACACACACACACACATTATAGGCTGGTGGAGGGTTGGGTTGGGGTGAGGCGGTTGGGGAACCGCGTATGGGTGGGGATAGGGTTGGGGGCCGAGTTAGGGGACTGAGGGGAGTACCCAGGGCGAATCTGGGTGAATGCTCGGGGGGAAGGAGGAAAGGAAGTTGCGATGGAGCGGCTGAGGAGGAGGTTGAAATTAGGGTGGGTGAGACAACGGCCGAGATTGGGTAGGATGGGGATTGTGGCGATTGAAGAGGGAGAAAGGCTGGGGAGGGTTGGCTGGTGGTAAGGGGTATGTGGAGGGAGGGAGGATGAGAAGGGAGGCTAGCAAAGAAGGGGGGAGAGAAAGAGTGGAGATGGTAAGGAACAGTGAGGAAGATGTTGATAAAGGCATTGAGGCAAAATGTCTATTTTACCCCCGCCACGTGTCACTTAACGCACACTTAATAGAAAATATAGCGGAATGCATAAATTTGAAAATTTTTGAAATAATTGTATATCAATCGGAGTGATTTTTTGTTTAATGTATCAATTAGATTTACCCCTATACTTTGGTGTACTAAAATAGAATTTGCCCTATTTTTTGTGATATTAGAAGTGTTGGAAAAGTTCTTTTACGAGAAGTGACGAGAAAAGAGCAAAAAAAAAAAAAAAGAAATTGTGTTGGTTCGAGCTTGCATGTTAAATTAAATGGTTCAGAAAAAATTTCCTGTGATTTTAGACATATTGTATTACATGTGTAGACATATATTTTGTAGGTATTGTGTGAAATAAAAATTTTGAGAATCTGATTAATAACAGGTGTTTTACTTGTGGAGACTGCATTTGGAGAATTGGAGTATTGGGGGCTTCGAGAAGGAGGCCATGAGATGTCACGAGTCACTAGAGAAGTGGAATATGAGAATTGAGTTGTGTATGAAAATTAAGATGTGAAATATAATACGAAGTTGGGAAATGAGATAACTATGACAGAGTTGAGAAATGAGCTAAACTAAATAACTGAGATTGAGTTGAGAAATTTGATGATTGGGACTGAGTTGAGAAAATGAGATAACTTAGACGTTCATAATTAAGGTGGGTTAACACGATAATGAGATGATATAATTGAGTTAGAATAAGGAGACAAGATAAATGAGATTGAGATAAGAAATATTGACTTTATAACTATGATGGATTAGCCCAATAAATGAGTTGTATCTTGAGTAAAAATCTGTGAGAATGCAATGATTGAGTATGAGCCGTAACTTAAGCTACAACGAGAAACTGTGATAAGAGATATTGGAGATTCTGAGATGAGGATGAGATGAGAATATGAGCATTTCTTACCAAGTAATAATGTAATGATGTTTTAGGCTATTCATTTCTTTATGATTATGTATATGAGTTATGTGTATTTATTTTATCGTTTTACTAATCGAGTTATTTTTATTATAATTGTCACTAATCTTGTCTGTTGCCTATATGTTATACATGTACACCAAGTAGTACTAGAGGGGAGTATCGGTTTCACCCACAAAGGTATAAGAATTCGAGTTCATAGGAGCACGTTATCAAGCCAAGTTACCTTACACGTTAGAGTTGCATTTGTATTGGTACTTTGTATATGTTGTGTCAATTGTTTGAGTGTTATCTCGATGCATAAGAGTTGAGAAATTTTATTGGAAAAATTGATGTACTTAGTGTCAGTTGCGTGATATATTGGAAATCTGTCTTGGGTGAAGTATTTGGGTTTATTTTGTGACTTACGAAATAGCTCCTTAGTATTGTTGGCATATAGCACAATCGATTGACAGTCTATGCTCAATTTTCAATAAAATTTGGCTTTGAAAATCTCTAAAAATTCTCAAAAAATATTTTGAAAATAGTTTTAATGTACTAACAATGTTTTGTACCAAAAGGTTGTTTCGGGGACATTTCCATCCAATTGGCTCAATCAAATTTCCCTCAAACAAATAAATAAATTGCAAAATTTCCTCAAGTACTCTCATTTACTAATTAATAAGTACAACACTCATTAATCCCAATCACATGGATTGGTAGAATGAGAGACTTTTTCCGAGACTTGATACACACGCTTCAACAATCAATTATTTTTCTTTGGAGCCCTCTTTAATTAATATTACAAGTGTAGAATAGGTTAAATGTAATGTGGAATGGTATTGTACTATATCCTATTTTAAAATCAAATTCAAAGTTAATACGACTTTGTAAAAATTAATCGGTAAGGACTTCTTCCTGTACAAAACAATCTAGAAATAGAAAATCATGCTGAATCCGGACATAAATGGACTGAAAAACTCAATATTAATTGGTTTGTTATCAATTCAGCACCAAAATACTCTTAATATGGTTATTGTGTGGTTTTTGCATTGTTATTGCATATTAGTTCTAGTTTTATGCTAATTCTTATCAATGTAAAGTTAACAAATTAGATAGAATTAAGATAATTCTAATATATTACATATAAGGCCTCAATTTTTCACCAACACTGTAGCACTACTGTATCAGTGCTGTAGCAATATTGTTCAGTAGTATAATGATGTAAAGTAATCATCTGTGTGCTGTAATGTTGTCAGAATTCAATAAAAAAAAAAAAACAGTGTTGTTGGAATTTCTAGCTGTATCATTTAATT
>MKEJ01080989.1:0-13781 GCA_001753735.1 Embelia ribes | reverse complement strand
TAACAAATTGCAAAGCAAACTTGCTTGAGCATGACTAGTCAGCTTCCATTATATAAACCCCAATTGGTTAAAGATCGACTATACTTTTTATGTTATGACTTACGACTACTACCATAATAGGAAAATTGCCTGGTTCTTTTGGAAATAAATCTCTTATGAACAGTAGAATTGTGAATGGAAAATAGTTTATGGGTAGGCTTGGTTTGGGTTTATCCTCTAATAGATGAGCTGAGTTTGAACTAAAACCATAAGGCTTGTAAAGCAAATGAGCCAAGCCTGAAAAAGGAGGATCTCTGCTTATTTGCATCCTTTCAGAGAAACTTGGATGGGGTTTTGCAGAAAGAAAAGTATCAGGGTCTCCCAAATAAGCAACTTAGCCACTAATTTACTTGTATTTGCTCTATTCTCTGCAGGCTATAATTAAAAAGCGCCCTTCAAGGAACATTAATGTGCAGAACTTCTGGTTATACGTCTTTGGAATGGGGTTCAATGCAATTGCAATTCTGATACAAGATTTCGATGCTGTAATGAACAAGTAAACTTCATAATGCTAGCCCCTTGTTAATATTCTTTTATATACGTAGTATTGAGTATGTCCATGTCTAGTAAAGTATGATCTTATTTTCTTAGTGATTAGGTGGGTTAAATTACATATAGTAATCCTCTGGTTGTGCAAAAAACAATCAAATTAACTACTAGGTTTACGCCCGAATGATGCGTAAATTTGATAGACTAAATACTTTTTGTTGTCATCAAAAAATATTAGTTCCGCTACTTCACACAATAGATACACTAAATTCAGCATAAAAGGATAAAAGATATACATTTTTGTAATAAAGTAGAAAGATAAAGTGGTGGGGACGAAGGAGGGAAGAGACAGAGAGAGAAATGAGAAAGAAGGCTCTCCAAAGTAGGAGTGTGCATCGGTTCGGGTAACCCGAAACCTGAACCGAACCGATTTAATGCGGTTCCAAATTTTTAGTGACGGATCGGATTTGGGTTTTAAATCTAAAAAAATTCGTGTTTTGTGAAGTTTCGGGTTCAAGTTCGGGTTTTCTAAAAAAATTTTGGTTTAAACCCGAAATTATTAAATATTAAATTAAAAAATAGAATTATGTCATAATGACATATAAGTTATAACAACTGATAAGTAATAACCTAGAGCCTAAAATAAAACGTAGCTTCCTCGGTTCAGTTTTGTGAAATTTCAAGTTCGGTTCGGGTTTTTGGATTCAGTCCGGCCTTCCTCGGTTCAGGTTCGGTTCGGTTCGGTTCGGGTTCGTGGGAATTTCGGTTCAGGTTTGGTTAAAAAAAAAAAACTAGTTGGAGTTTCGGGTTTTTGAATTTCGGTTCAGGTTAAATCTGAACTGAACTGAAGAACAGTCCTACTCCAAAGACAAGCTCTAAAAATGATGCACGCTATAGTCCTACATATGGTTTGATACTTTGCTAGGCTGGACATTTTGTTGTATCCATGGGATTGATATTCTTCGTTTTCCATGCGCCAAATCACCCTATTTCAAACTGTCTTACCTGTTTGCCTTAGCCATTCCGAGTTCCTAATAATTTTTGCATATATTAATCTTCAAGTATATATTTTTCGATAATGTAATATATGTGGAATTCCGAGATTATGGGTGATTATAGGCTGAAATTAGATGATATTATAGGTTGTAATTAGAGATTTGCTAGCTGTAGATTATTTTCTATAGATAGAAGTTAGTTTCCTCTTTTGTAGGATTTGACAGAGTATATTTAGGAATTACCAAGTTGTTGGTAATCTCCTATTTTTCCTATAAATGTATATTTCAGCAGAGTTAATAAAATATAGAAGAAAATTCTCACAATCTTCTTCATGGTATCAGAGCAATTCCGCCTAGACCTATCACTTCTTTCTCGTTTTTAATCCATAATCATATTTTCCTGGGTGCAAACCAGTCTTCTTCTTCGTCCCAATTCGTTGTTGCTTTGAGTTTTTTTTTCGAGTCTAGTCTCTTATAGGTATCACTTTTCCCTATGGCCTCGGAAACCAGCAGCAACAGCGTTATGGGAATGATGTATGGCTAGGAACTAGTAAGCAATGGTGGTGCAGAAGGTTCATCATTCCTCATCACTCGGCACAAGTTAACTAGCCACAATTACCATTAATGGGCGAAGGCAATTCTAATGTTCCTCACAGGCAAAGGTAAGGATGAATACCTCTTTAGCTTTACTGAACCGCCTAGGAAGGATGATAAAAGATTCATGGTTTGGAACACCAAAAACAATCTGGTTATGTCTTGGTTGATCAATGCAATGGACACAGAAATAGGTCAAAATTTTCTGTTTTATGATACTGTACATGAGATCTGGTTGGCAAAAAAGGAAACACACTCAGACAATGACAATATTGTGATCTATTTGACATCATTGGAGCCCTACATGATCTAAAGCAAGGTGAGATGACTGCGACTCACTACTATAACACTCTTAGTTGTTTTTGGCAACAATTGGATGTGTTTGAGACTATGGATTGGGAGTATCCAGGGGATGCTAGTCGATATGAAAGGATTATTGAAAAAGAGAGGGTTTTTAAGTTCCGATTGGGATTAGACAAATCCCTAGATGAAGCAAGAGGGAGAATCCTTGGAACCAAGCCTTTCCCTACTATTCGATAAGCTTTCTTAGAGGTTAGAAGAGAAGAAAGCAGGAAGAAACTGATGATGGGAACAAGGCCATCCTCCATTGTTCAGGAAAGATCAATACTCATCTCCCAAGGCTCCACAAATATTCAAGAAAGAATTGCCCTTGTCTCCCGAGGATCTACCTATGACGCAAGGCAAAAGAAAGGAAGACCATAGTGTGATCATTGTCGCAAACCAGGTCACACCAAAGAAACATGTTGGAAAATACATGGGAAGCCCGCTGACTGGAAGGCCTACAAGGAGAGAGGCACGAGCATTTGTGGCAGATTCTGAAGGGAAAGAAAGTACCAATGATTCTGCTCTCTTTGGCAAAGAACAAGTGGAGTGGCTGCAAAAGATGTTCACCCAAGGATTATCCACTAACCCCTTATCTCAACCAAATCCGCTGCTCAGAGAGGTAACTTCCTAACTGCTTTACACACAAAAACCGAAGATTCATCAGGTTAGATCATCAATTTGGGTGCCTCCGACCACATAACAGCTGATATATCACATGACAGGTGATATATCATTACTCCATGATTATAGTCCCTGCCATGAGAATTTCAAAGTAAGAATTGCTAATGGGTATCTTTCCACTATGATTGGTATTGGAAGAGTGATTATTCCCGAAACCCTAACTCTTAATCAAGTTCTTTTGGTTCCCAAGCTCTCATGCAATTTACTGTCAATCAGCAAGCTTACCCGATACCTAAATTGTGTGGCTAAATTCTCTTCCACTCATTGTTTGTTTTAGGATTTGGCATCGGGGATGATGATTGGCAATGCTGAGGAAAGCAAAGGTCTCTACTGGTTTAGGGTAGCAGGAAACAAGACTCTCAAACACATCATGTCTCTTTCTCAACTCCTGATCCTAGGTTAAACTTGTCTTTAGATTCAAATAAAGTACAATCATGTTATTGCATTATCACCTAGGACTCCCAAATTTTATGTACTTATCAAAGATGTTTCCAGTGCTATTTAATAAAAATCCCAAATTTTTCCAATGTGAAATTTGCTAATTTTCTGAGCATTGCCGTAACTATTATCCATCCCAAAATTACAAACCGTCAAAACCTTTTTCATTATTCATACAGACATTTGGGAATCCTTTCGTGTTCACAATATCTCTGGGGCTAGATAGTTTGTTAGCTTTGTTGATGACCATACTCGACTTACGTGGGTATTTCTCGTGAAGGAAAAATCAAAGGTAGGTTCTATCTTCAAATCCTTTCATTCCAAGATTCAAACACCATTTCAAACTAAGATTCAAGTGTTTAGAACAGACAATGCCAGGGAGTACTTTAATGTCATTCTTGGAAATTACCTTTTAGAAAATGAGATTATTCACCAAAGTTCTTGTATTGATACCCCACAACAGAATGGGATAGCCGAGAAGAAAAATAGACACCCTTTAGAGGTAGCCCGATCTATTAGGTTTGCCTCTCATGTCCCAAAACAATTCTAGGGAGAGGAGGTTTTAACTACTACATACCTAATAAATAGGATGCCTTCTAGAGTCTTGAAATTTGATACTCCATGCCAAACCCTTTCCAAAAACTTTTCTCAGAATCGGATCATAACTGACATACCTCTTAAAGTTTTTGGATGTTCCGCATATGTCTTAAAGTTTTTGGATGTTCCGCATATGTTCATATCCTGCCACATCAGCGAAGTAAATATGATCCCAAGTCTGTCAAGTGTATTTTTATAAGTTATTCCTCTTATCAAAAGGGGTAAAAGTGTTATTGCCCTTCCACCCGGAAAGCCTATAGCACTATGGATGTGACCTTTCTTGAGAATATACCCTTTTACACCAAAACTCATATTCAGGGGGAGAATCCAGTCAATCAGCAAGAAGAATATCAGTTTTGTGATGTGCTCGTGCCTGACTTTGGGGTGCCAGAACCTAATTTTTCTAGTGAACCATCTATGGAACCGGATGGACCACCATCAGAGTCAAGTCATATTCAAGGAGGCAAGGAGTCCATTGGCAAAGAACTTCAAGTTTACTCGAGGCGTCAGAAGAACCCTAAACTAGTGGACCTACATCCTGAGCTTCCTCCTGCGCCTTGTCACACTGATGCCCCAATGCCCCGAAATCAAATCCCACCGGAGTCATTCAAGGTAATATTGATTCTCCTGTTATTACTGATATTGACTTTATGGATGTCATGGATGATCTCAACAAGCCTGTGGCCTACAGAAAGGGAGTAAGATCTTGTGCTCAGCATCCCATCTCAAAATTTGTGTCCTATGAGAAGCTATCTCCCTATCTTCGAGCTCTCATCACAAATCTGGAGAGTAGTGCTCTACCGAACTGCATACAAGAGGCCTTACAGCACCCTGAGTGGAGAAAGGCAGTGAATGAAGAAATACAAGCACTGCAGAAGAATGGCATTTGGAAGATTACGAAATTACCACCGGGAAAACGCCCTGTGGGTTGTTAGTGGGTCTTCAATGTCAAATACAGGGCAGATGGGAGTATAGACCGGTACAAGGCAAGGTTGGTGGCCAAAGGATTGGGATTGATTTTCAAGAAACTTTTGCACCAGTTGCAAAGTTAAATACAATCCAAGTCTTGCTATCCTTCACAGCCAACCTTGATTGGAATTTGCATCAACTAGACGTAAAAAATGCATTTCTCAATGGTGATCTTGAAGAAGAAGTCTACATGGAGATTCCTCAAGGCCTAAAACTCTCCAGAAGCAACGACCTAGTTTGCAAACTTCATAAATCATTCTATGGGCTTTTAGCAATCCCCAAGAGCTTGGTTCGAGAGGTTTACTAAGATGATTAAAGGAGAGGAATTTTCACAAGGGCAATCTAATCACACTCTTTTTCATTAAGAGATCTCCTGGTGGTAAGATTACAGTTCTTATAGTCTATGTTGATGATATAATTGTTACTGGGAATGATGAAGAGGAGATTTCCTGACTTAAAACAATTTTAAGCAAAGAATTTGAGATTAAAGATCTAGGAGCTTTGAGGTATTTTCTTGGCGTGGAGGTAGCAAGGCCAAGCAAGGGTATCTCTGTGTCACAACGAAAGTATACCCTTGACTTGTTGAAGGAAACAGGAATGCTTGGATGCAAACCCTCTAATACTCCCATGGATCCATTCAACAAGATAGGCTCAAAAGAAGATATGGCTGCTGTCGACAAGGGAAGATATCAAAGACTAGTTGGAAGGTTAATCTACTTATCACACGCAAGACCTGACATTAGCTTTGCAGTGAGTATGGTTAGCCAATTTATGAACAATCCCACCGAAGAGCATCAAGAAGCCGTATATAGGATACTACGCTATTTAAAAATGACTCCAGGTAAAGGATTATTCTTTAAAAGAGGGGCAAGCCGTGACGTGGAGAACTTCTCAAATGCAGACTGGGTTGGGTCCTTAACGGATAGAAGGTCTACTTTGGGTTATTGTACCTATGTCTGGGGCAATCTAGTTACTTGGAGGAGTATGAAGCAATCAGTTGTGGCAAGCAGCAGTGTAGAAGCGGAATTTTGTGCCATGGCCCATGGAATTGTGAAGGGATATGGTTAAAAAGGTTACTTGAAGAACTCCAGCTCGTTCTTCGTGGACCTATGAGGTTGATGTGTGACAATCAAACAGCAATCAGCATCTCAAAAAATCCAGGTCATCACGATCGAACCAAACATGTTGAGATTGATTGCTACTTCATCAAAGAGAAGATAGAGCAAAAGATCATAGAAGTGGACTACACCCCTACACAGGCAACAGACTACAGATATAATGACAAAGGGTGTTCCTAGAGCCCAATTTGACATACTTCTCTCCAAGCTAGGAATGATTTAACATTTATTGCCCAGCTTGAGGGGGAGTGTGGAATTCCGAGATTATGGGTGATTATAGGCTGAAATTAGAAGATATTATAGGTTGTAATTAGAGATTTGCTAGCTGTAGATTATTTTCTATAGATAGAAGTTAGTTTCCTCTTTTGTAGGATTTGAAAGAGTATTTTAAGGAATTACCAGGCTGTTGATTATCTCCAATTTTTCCTATAAATGTATATTTCAGCAAAGAAAATAAGATATAGAAGATAATTCTCACAATCTTCTTCATTGTATCAGAGCAATTCCGCCTCGACCTATCACTTCTTTCTCGTTTTTAATCCATAATCATATTTTCCTGGGTGCAAACCAGTCTTCTTCTTCGTCCCAATTCGTCGGTGCTTCTTTAAGTTTTTTCGAGTCTAGTCTCTCATAGGTATCACTTTTCCCTATGGCCTCGGAAACCAGCAGCAACAGCGTTATGGGAATGATGTATGGCTAGGAACTAGTAAGCAATGGTGGTGCAGAAGGTTCATCATTCCTCATCACTCGGCACAAGTTAACCGGCCACAATTACCATCAATGGGCGAAGGCAGTTCTAATGTTTATGACAGGCAGAGGTAAGGATGAATACCTCTTTAGCACTACTGAACCGCCTACGAAGGACGATAAAAGATTCAAGGTTTGGAACACCGAAAACAATCTGGTTATGTCTTGGTTGATCAATGCAATGGACACAGAAATAGGTCAAAATTTTCTGTTTTATGATACTGTACATGAGATCTGGTTGGCAAAAAAGGAAACACACTCAGACAATGACAATATTGTGATCTATTTGACATCATTGGAGCCCTACATGATCTAAAGCAAGGTGAGATGACTGCGACTCACTACTATAACACTCTTAGTCGTTTTTGGCAACAATTGGATGTGTTTGAGACCATGGATTGGAAGTGCCCAGGGGATGCTAGTCGATACAAAAGAATTATTGAAAAAGAAAGGGTCTTTAAGTTCCTATTGGGATTAGACAAATCCCTAGATGAAGTAAGAGGGAGAATCCTTGGAACCAAGCCTCTCCCTACCATTCGATAAGCTTTCTCAGAGGTTAGAAGAGAAGAAAGCAGGAAGAAGCTGATGATGGGAACAAGGTCATCCTCCAATGTTCAGGAAAGATCTGCACTCATCTCCCAAGGCTCCACAAACATTCAAGAAGGAACTGCCCTTGTCTCCCTAGGATCTACCTATGATGCAAGGCAAAAGAAAGGAAGACCATGGTGTGATCATTGCCGCAAACCAGGTCACACCAAAGAAACATGTTGGAAAATACATGGGAAGCCCGCTGACTGGAAGGCCTACAAGGAGAGAGGCACGAGCATTTGTAAATTCTGAAGGAAAAGAAAGAGGTACAAATGATTCTGCTCTCTTCAGCAAAGAACAAGTGGAGTGGCTGCAAAAGATGTTCACCCAAGGATTATCCACTAACCCCTTATCTCAACCAAATCCGCTGCTCAGAGAGGTAACTTCCTAACTGCTTTACACACAAAAACCGAAGATTCATCAGGTTAGATCATCAATTTGGGTGCCTCCGACCACATAACAGCTGATATATCACATGACAGGTGATATATCATTACTCCATGATTGTAGTCCTTGCCATGAGAGTTACAAAGTAAGAATTGCTGATGGGTCTCTTTCCACCTTGACTGGTATTGGAAGAGTGATTATTTCCGAGACCCTAACTCTTAATCAAGTTCTTTTGGTTCCCAAGCTCTCATGCAATTTACTGTCAATCAGCAAGCTTACCCGATACCTAAATTGTGTGGCTAAATTCTCTTCCACTCATTGTTTGTTTTAGGATTTGGCTTCGGGGATGATGATTGGCAATGCTAAGGAAAGCAAAGGACTCTACTGGTTTAGGGTAGCAGGAAACAAGACTCTCAAACACATCATGTCTCTTTCTCAACTCCTGATCCTAGGTTAAACTTGTCTTTAGATTCAAATAAAGTACAATCATGTTATTGCATTATCGCCTAGGACACCCAAATTTTATGTACTTATCAAAGATGTTTCCAGCACTATTTAATAAAAATCCCAAATTTTTGCAATGTGAAATTTGCTAATTTTCTGAGCATTGCCGTAACTATTATCCATCCCAAAATTACAAACCGTCAAAACCTTTTTCATTATTCATACAGACATTTGGGAATCCTTTCGTGTTCACAATATCTCTGGGGCTAGATGGTTTGTTAGCTTTGTTGATGACCATACTCGAGTTACGTGGGTATTTCTCGTGAAGGAAAAATCAAAGGTAGGTTCTATCTTCAAATCCTTTCATTCCATGATTCAAACACAATTTCAAGCTAAGATTCAAGTGTTTAGAACAGACAATGCCAGGGAGTACTTTAATGCCATACTTGGAAATTACCTTCTAGAAAATGGGATTATTCACCAAAGTTCTTGTATTGATACCCCACAACAGAATGGGATAGCCGAGAAGAAAAATAGACACCCTTTAGAGGTAGCCCGATCTATTAGGTTTGCCTCTCATGTCCCAAAACAATTCTAGGGAGAGGAGGTTTTAACTACTACATACCTAATAAATAGGATGCCTTCTAGAGTCTTGAAATTTGATACTCCATGCCAAACCCTTTCCAAAAACTTTTCTCAGAATCGGATCATAACTGACATACCTCTTAAAGTTTTTGGATGTTCCGCATATGTCTTAAAGTTTTTGGATGTTCCGCATATGTTCATATCCTGCCACATCAGCGAAGTAAATATGATCCCAAGTCTGTCAAGTGTATTTTTATAAGTTATTCCTCTTATCAAAAGGGGTAAAAGTGTTATTGCCCTTCCACCCGGAAAGCCTATAGCACTATGGATGTGACCTTTCTTGAGAATATACCCTTTTACACCAAAACTCATATTCAGGGGGAGAATCCAGTCAATCAGCAAGAAGAATATCAGTTTTGTGATGTGCTCGTGCCTGACTTTGGGGTGCCAGAACCTAATTTTTCTAGTGAACCATCTATGGAACCGGATGGACCACCATCAGAGTCAAGTCATATTCAAGGAGGCAAGGAGTCCATTGGCAAAGAACTTCAAGTTTACTCGAGGCGTCAGAAGAACCCTAAACTAGTGGACCTACATCCTGAGCTTCCTCCTGCGCCTTGTCACACTGATGCCCCAATGCCCCGAAATCAAATCCCACCGGAGTCATTCAAGGTAATATTGATTCTCCTGTTATTACTGATATTGACTTTATGGATGTCATGGATGATCTCAACAAGCCTGTGGCCTACAGAAAGGGAGTAAGATCTTGTGCTCAGCATCCCATCTCAAAATTTGTGTCCTATGAGAAGCTATCTCCCTATCTTCGAGCTCTCATCACAAATCTGGAGAGTAGTGCTCTACCGAACTGCATACAAGAGGCCTTACAGCACCCTGAGTGGAGAAAGGCAGTGAATGAAGAAATACAAGCACTGCAGAAGAATGGCATTTGGAAGATTACGAAATTACCACCGGGAAAACGCCCTGTGGGTTGTTAGTGGGTCTTCAATGTCAAATACAGGGCAGATGGGAGTATAGACCGGTACAAGGCAAGGTTGGTGGCCAAAGGATTGGGATTGATTTTCAAGAAACTTTTGCACCAGTTGCAAAGTTAAATACAATCCAAGTCTTGCTATCCTTCACAGCCAACCTTGATTGGAATTTGCATCAACTAGACGTAAAAAATGCATTTCTCAATGGTGATCTTGAAGAAGAAGTCTACATGGAGATTCCTCAAGGCCTAAAACTCTCCAGAAGCAACGACCTAGTTTGCAAACTTCATAAATCATTCTATGGGCTTTTAGCAATCCCCAAGAGCTTGGTTCGAGAGGTTTACTAAGATGATTAAAGGAGAGGAATTTTCACAAGGGCAATCTAATCACACTCTTTTTCATTAAGAGATCTCCTGGTGGTAAGATTACAGTTCTTATAGTCTATGTTGATGATATAATTGTTACTGGGAATGATGAAGAGGAGATTTCCTGACTTAAAACAATTTTAAGCAAAGAATTTGAGATTAAAGATCTAGGAGCTTTGAGGTATTTTCTTGGCGTGGAGGTAGCAAGGCCAAGCAAGGGTATCTCTGTGTCACAACGAAAGTATACCCTTGACTTGTTGAAGGAAACAGGAATGCTTGGATGCAAACCCTCTAATACTCCCATGGATCCATTCAACAAGATAGGCTCAAAAGAAGATATGGCTGCTGTCGACAAGGGAAGATATCAAAGACTAGTTGGAAGGTTAATCTACTTATCACACGCAAGACCTGACATTAGCTTTGCAGTGAGTATGGTTAGCCAATTTATGAACAATCCCACCGAAGAGCATCAAGAAGCCGTATATAGGATACTACGCTATTTAAAAATGACTCCAGGTAAAGGATTATTCTTTAAAAGAGGGGCAAGCCGTGACGTGGAGAACTTCTCAAATGCAGACTGGGTTGGGTCCTTAACGGATAGAAGGTCTACTTTGGGTTATTGTACCTATGTCTGGGGCAATCTAGTTACTTGGAGGAGTATGAAGCAATCAGTTGTGGCAAGCAGCAGTGTAGAAGCGGAATTTTGTGCCATGGCCCATGGAATTGTGAAGGGATATGGTTAAAAAGGTTACTTGAAGAACTCCAGCTCGTTCTTCGTGGACCTATGAGGTTGATGTGTGACAATCAAACAGCAATCAGCATCTCAAAAAATCCAGGTCATCACGATCGAACCAAACATGTTGAGATTGATTGCTACTTCATCAAAGAGAAGATAGAGCAAAAGATCATAGAAGTGGACTACACCCCTACACAGGCAACAGACTACAGATATAATGACAAAGGGTGTTCCTAGAGCCCAATTTGACATACTTCTCTCCAAGCTAGGAATGATTTAACATTTATTGCCCAGCTTGAGGGGGAGTGTGGAATTCCGAGATTATGGATGATTATATGCTGAAATTAGAAGATATTATAGCCTGTAATTAGAGATTTGCTAGCTGTAGATTATTTTCTATAGATAGAAGTTAGTTTCCTCTTTTGTAGGATTTGACAGAGTATTTTAAAGAATTACCAGACTGTTGGTAATCTCCTATTTTTCCTATAAATGTATATTTCAGCAGAGTAAATAAAATATAGAAGAAAATTCTCACAATGTTCTTCAATTTAAAATCTCATCTTCTTTGTTTAAGTACTTCAGTATATGAAACTTCTATTCCATGAACCTGGTAGAGCTTAGAGAATTCCGGAGCATCAAGGCAATGTCTATATCTGCGAAAAATAGTATGGGAGTTGGGTTGTTGAACCTTTTCTCTCCTCTCCTCCTTTTTGACTTTCCATCATTAACTAGTAGATTCAATATATTATTGTACAACCTATGTGATAACCCTCTAGTTTTCTGGCTTGGCAAATGCTTTTTCTGGCTCTCCTGCTGATAGCTCGAGCCCATCCGCATTCTATTTGTCTGAGTTGAATGTTTCTTCTGCAGGGGCTTCTTCCATGGGTACTCGTTGATTACAACTCTCATGATTCTTAATCATGCACTGAGGTAAGAACATTTAAATGACAAACTATACAAGCTTGTCTTGGCACTTCAGATTTCCACATTGAAATCTATTCATTTCCTCAACTTTTAAAAACTACTCAAGTTCCGTTTATTATTCTGTTCTTGCTTTAGACTTGTTAGAAGCAGGTATTAAGATAGTCTGTGTAATATTATTGTTGACTGCTTTGTTTGTAAACATCAGCATGCTAATACATGTGGGGCATGATTGCTTGACCTGATATTGCAAAGTTCTATTATTCATTTGCAATTTGAGTTCGGCATCATGAAACTTGAAACATGAGAATAGGAATTGAAAATTGTTTCATGTTCTTTCCCGAATTATAAGTTTCCAAGGTTCTATGGGACAGGATAATTGAGAATGACAAACTAAACTAGTTATTACAAGTCTACGAACAACATTTTCCTGAGGATCGTTTTCATTTCTTGTTCTCCCTGTAGATTCTAAAAAGTTACTTCACTTTTTTATTTTCTTCTTTTATTAAAAAGTTCCAGTGCTAAGCCTTTAATTGAAGCAGAATATATTGTGAATGACAATTCTTATTTCTATTTGTTCCCTCGCTTTACACATTGAAATGTGCTAATAAAGACAAAATGACATTCCGAATATGGCAACAGAAATTACTCCTCATGAAATAAACTTATGCTATATGGCTTCTTATCTTAAGTTGACATCCTGTTCTGTTCTCTTTATTATGATTATCATATATGAATATATTATTAATTTTTCTTCGGTCGCTAAGTAATCTTTTTCTGTACATAGTGGAATTGCTGTCTCGATGGTCATGAAGTATGCTGACAATATAGTCAAGGTGCGGGAATGCTACTTTTATTTATTCGATGGTTGTACTGGTTCACAGAGAAATTTATTTGACTTGAAAATTATTGGACATTTTATTTGCTATTATTGATTGCATCTGGAGTATGTTTCTAAAAGCAACTTACCGAAACAGTTTGGTGAACAACTGTTTCATATATTTAGACTTTCAAAGATAAACCATAGTTTGCAACAAATCATTTCCCTCCCTTTGTTCTCTTTTCTTACAATAGGCTGGACAGTAGGATGAAACCGTGCCTTTGCTTATTTGAATTACTCAACTGCGAGTTTGGGTTGATTTTTTTTCGACGGAGTAGTTCTATGGCCAAGAGGGATTTACACGTAGCTAGGTAATCGAAAATGCTTTCCGCTTATGTTCAATGCATATATGGTATTGCCAATTGGAAGTGATGGTCTTCTATAGAGTCTGAAGAAATTGATAATATAATAAGAAAAATTTCAAGTGACTCCTCAAAAATACAAACGGTTTGTGGCCTTTCTTAGACTTTAGATTTGATAAAGGACAGAATTAGATTCCCAAAGGAAAAAATTTGGAAAATAAATGATTTTTTTTTCTCATTGGAATAAACGTACATCATGATCCTATCAGCATCATTAGGTTTAAATCCATAAGTTATTTTCAGTGGGGCACGCTACTCGTCTACAATTTTCGGGGGAAAATAAAGGATAACAGCTGATTTATGTGGTACGGCATATATATTTCAGTTATTTCCGTACAAAGTTCCCCATCCAACGGGGGCAATGTTCCTGAAGGGGATTTGCATTTTACCTGAACATCCGCTCAGACTGCTCTTTTGAGAACTTGCTATAAGGAAGTGCGTAATTCTATTTTGGTAACTGCGAACATTAGAAAGCAGCATGTATTATATATATATATATATATATATATATA
>MKEJ01080986.1:0-10968 GCA_001753735.1 Embelia ribes | reverse complement strand
ATTGGATATTACAGATTTTCATTGCGATGATTGTGAGCTTGAAAGCATACTCGTGTATCCTTTCCTATTAGTAATAAAATAAGTTCTAATCCTTTTGATTTGATTCACAGTGACATTTGGGGACCGTCTACAATTCCAAATATTTTGGGGTCTCGGTGGTTTTTTTCATTAATTGATGATTGTACTAGGGTTACATGGATATTCTTACTCAAACAAAAATCTGATGTGAGTGCTATCATCCCTAATTTTCATTCAATGATTCAAAACCAATTTGGGGTAAAAATTAAGATTTTTAGGTCTGATAATGCAAGAAATTACTTTTAACCAAAATTTATCACCTTATTTCCAAAAAGAGGGTATTATTCATGAGTCGTCATGTGTCAAACACACCATAGCAAAATGGTATTGCTGAGAGAAAAAATGTCCATTTACTTAAACACTACTTGGGCATTATTAATCCATGGTAATGTTCCTGAAATTTATTGGGGTGAAGCTGTCCTTACTGCTACATATGTGATTAATAGACTGCCCTCGCGGATATTAAAGTATAAAACTCCTGTGGAAGTTCTCTCTCAATTTTATCCCTCTTTCCGCATATCTAACGGTCTCATACCAAGAATCTTTGGTTGTGCCTCTTTTGTTCATTTTCATAACCAAAATTGAGGAAAATTAGATCCTAGAGCAATCAATTGTGTATTTCTTGGTTATTCATCGACACAAAAAGGGTATAATTGTTATCATCCTCCTCCTAGAAAATACTTCATATCAGTTGATATTACCTTTGCAGAAAATAAATCATACTTCCCAAAGTCTTATCTTCACAGGGAGAGTTCATCTATGGAAGATCAAGATTTTGGTGATCTGGGATACTTTGGCTCTGTTGACCTACCCTCAGTCCTATTGCTTTCAAATAAAAATCAAGAAATTCCCCTAGCAGATTCTATATCTCTTTCAACGTCCACAAATCCTAGAGCCTGGTTTGGGAGATTTTCTAAAGCGATGAAAGTTGCAGGATATAGACAGAGCCAAGGAGATTATGCTCTTTTCATCAAACATTCAGCCAAAGGGGGAGTAACGGTTCTTCTATTATATGTAGATATTATTGTCACAGGAAACGATGAGAAGGAAACAGAAGACCTAAAACAGTGTTTGATGAAGGAATTTGAGATAAAAGAACTTGGAAGACAGAAGTATTTTCTGGGAATCGAAGTTGCATGCTCAAAGATGGGAATTTTTATTTCACGGCAAAAGTATGTGGCAGACCTTTTGAAAGAAACAGGAAAACTTGGATGTAAACCAGTAGCTACACCTATTGAACCAAATTAGAAGCTATAGGAAGGAAAAGAAGAACCGACTGTTGATAGATAGGTGTCAAACATTGGTTGGAAAACTCATCTATCTTGCTCATACTCGACTAGACATAGCATATTCAGTCTGTATGATTAGTCAATTCATGCATGATTCAAGGGAATCACATTTACAAGCAGCTCACTGGGTGTTATGCTACTTGAAAGGTAGTCCAGGAAAAGGAATTCTGTTCAAAAGAAACAATGCACTCACACTGGAAGCTTATACAGATGCAGAATATGCATGATCTCTAGTTGATAGGAGATCATCTGGATGCCTTGGTGGAAATTTGGTGACATGGAGAAGCAAAAAGCAGAATGTGGTGGCAAGGTCAAGTGCAAAATCAGAATTCAAGGCAATGGCTCATGGATTATGTGAATTGTTGAGGCTTAAGATCATCTTAAATGATTTAAAAATTGAGCGGGAAGGTCCTATGAAGTTGTGTTGTGATAATAAATCAGCACTTAACATTGCTCACTATCCTGTACAACATGACAGGACAAAACATATTGAAATTGACAGGCATTTCATCATGGAAAAGCTGGAAGAGGGTCTAGTCTGCATGCCTTATGTGTCTTCAAGAAATCAACTGGCAGATGTTTTAACTAAAGGACTTAACAATGACACTTTCCATGAAATTATCTCCAAGCTCGGAATGGAAGATACCTATTCTTCAGCTTGAAGGGGAGTGTTGAATTATAGGCATTATAGCTAAACTATTAGGGAATAAATCAGTTTATGATTAATTAGGAGAGTTTTATTGCGATCCCTTAAATCATGGAATTTGTAACTTTAGGTAGTTCCTGATTTACTGGGATTTGATTTGTACAGCTTCCCATCTTCTTCTCCTAGAATAGGTTATATATAACTGTGTATATTTCATCCTTTAAGTCGAAATAAAAGAGTACATATCTTATGAGTTTTTGATATGGTAAAGTTGTTTTTTTACTATATATCCTTATGTCTACTGGTAGTACTTATTATTACATATTTTTAATGATTTCTACTAATATATAATTCATAAAAATTATTTTGAAAAAAAAAATGCCAAATACCCAACGCATCCGTATTTGGCAAGATGCTGAATCCGTGTCCGTACCCACATCCTAATCTGCAACAGGGTCCAAATCTGTGCTTCTGATGCTGGAGCTGAAGCTCCTATATATTAAACTAAGAGCACTTCAAATTAGATGAGTCTAGTGTGAGGCTACCTCTGTTGCTTATAGTGTGTTAGCTACTGCTAATGGTGGAAATAGTGTTTGACTGTTCACCGCTCTATATGGTGTCTTTTCTGTCATGTACTTCTGATAGATGTATGGTGGTCTTCTTTGTTTCGTTGGACGAGAGTTCCGGACATATATTTGTACCCAATAGAACAGTTTCTGTCTTTTCATAAAATATAAAGGAAGTAAAACTTGATTTGCATCTTCAACCCCTCTAGCAAATAAAAGAAAATCTAGGCACTTTTACTTATTTTTCATATGACTTCCAGGAAAGTGTGCTAATCGGCTGCTTGCCACATCAGGCTTACCACTTATTGCAAGACAAATGAAGGTAGTTGTGTAACTTTACCTGTTGTCTGTCAGTTATAATCTTAAACATGTTATAGTTATTCCTTTCTTGCCTTCACCTGCTTAAGATTGTTTTTGTTTTTTTGGTTTGCGTAATTCTTCGTTAAAAATTTTGTAATTATAGATCAGATAATTCTTGTGGTCTATTATGTTCAATGAAATTTGAGTTATAGTATTACCCATAGTGGTTACTCAATATTTGTATGACGATACGAGATTAGATGTTTCACCGACACTTAATGTGGACTTTTCAGCATCGTTATGCACAACTATGCATATTGGTTTAAAGCTTTCATTTTGTTTGATGTGCTTTAACAGCTTAATATTTTTCATTTTGGATGAAAGACTCCATGTAGGGCCTCTAGTGCCAATTCATTAATTTCTGAAAGGACCGCTCAATCATTTTGATCTAAATATGTACAACTATATTAAATTTGGTGTGCATCAGTCTTCATGGGCATGGGCAAATTGGTGACGCCTGTACTTAAAATTGTGCATCGGAACTCATTGACTGCTATTGGCACTGGAGAATGAAAAAAAGAGGATAAAATTGAATCGTAATCCATGTACCGTTGGTTTACCCTTTTGATTAGGTTTTGAGTTTTTAGTAGTCGTGCTTATTACCTACTTATTGACTTGTAATTCTTAAATTCATATGATATGTGATTCCTGAAGTTACCATCAGCTTTGCGCTTCCAGATTTGGTGTATTTAAAGATCTAGTTATTTCACATGGGTGCAATTTCTAAAACTAATTATTAATCTCCTCTTGTGGAGGATAATGTTTTAAATACGACTCCAAGGTTCGTATTGATGATATTTTGCTTCAGTAGTAGATCTCATTATTTTTCAGGACATCTCTGGACACCAAGTCGTCGTGATTTTAAGCCATGTATTTGAGAAAATTGAAAAAGCATAAATATATGCAAATTGTTTATATCTCAGTCGTAGTTTTTTCCAATCCACTAGTAGTGATGCTTGATGGTGTTTGGTAAAGGGCTGCACCAACTTAGCTTGTTTGTAGATGTGGTTCAGTGACTTGCTTATGTTTTTCTGATCCTCATCTTCTCAACTCCATTTGCAGAGACTGGAGCTAAGTTCCATATGGGCTCTTCTTGCTGCATTTGAGGATCCGCTTCCCATCCCTGCCGATGCAAGTTCATCTCCTTTTGAAGGTGCTTTTGTAAAAGGAGTTGATTCCATCTCTTGGATGGCAAACAACACAAAGAAGCTATCACCACTTTCTGACAGTGGCCCCCACTGTTGGACTTTTTTCAGCACAGCTGCTTTTGGAAAGAGGAACAAAGTTCCACAGGTTAGTTTTTACCCAAAATTACCAGGATCCTTCACACTCCTTGAACCACGATTCTTTCTGATCACTCCCAATTGAGCCCATTGGCCTGCCATCTCGTAGCCCTTTCCCTTATTTTTGGAACATATTTTCATATTGGCATTTTTAATTTGAAAATATTTTTTTTGTCAAAAGATGATGAAATTAGAAGAGAATAAACTGCGAAGTCAGTAAGTTGTCCGAGAATATAGAAGGGAGCTGCTACTAAGAGTCTAAGATTAATGAATATAGAAGGGATCTGCTACTAGGAGTATAAGATTAATACAACCTCCATATTATCACGATTGGGAACCATCAGCCTATCCATGCATGCTTGTTCCGTTCACCATAACACATCCTGCACCAGGTAACATTGGTGATTACATTTTCTATGGACAGATTATATAATCAATATTTGGCTTCCACAAATACTAACAAGATACGTTTTTTCGGATCTTTTGACTGTCGAAGTGAGCTTGACCAAAACCTCCTTTCTATTTGGTAGACTTGCAAAGTGGTCTAGCTGAATGATGGTAAGTTGCAGTTTGTATAAAAGGTTTGATAGATGCCTATGGCTGATTAACCATTTCTGGTATCAGGAGAATATCCCAGCGGCCACGTCGGAGAAGGTGAAAGCGGCAATGCTTGAGGGCGTTGAGAAAGCCCTGGGAATACCTAAAAACTCACTTGAGAGACCCTTTTATACTCGACTTCAGTTGTGGTATGTGTGAGTCATTTAATGTACCTAATAATTTTAGTAAAAGTAGTAAATATGGGTTTCCTCCTGAACCTGTTATTGCTTCTTTGTGGTGGAGAGTGACTTGGCGTCAATAATTTGTCAAAAAGGCATACTTGCCAATGCAGGACAATACTTGCATTTTTTAGCTTGATAGAATGATCTTAATTTTATATCTATTCCAAGAAATTTTCAAAATTAGCTTGTAAGAAATTTCTGTAATATATGATCTTACAGTCATAGTGCTGGAATCTTAGTATGGAGAGATGCTCTATCTCAACATGATGAGGTTCGGGTTTGGTGTGAAGGAATTTAAAGTGACTACACGAACCTTTTTGCGGAGATTTTTGCTCTAGGTATCATATTTGATGATGAATACAGAATACATGATAGTGGACAGAATATAAGAAATGATTTATGTTATTTGAAAATGTCTTTAATTCCTTGAACTTTGTAAAGTAGCTGTTCTCCTATGCGTTTCTTTTATTATAACTATTACTACATACTAATAGTAATAGTAATAGTAATAGTAATATTTGTAGTTATTGAGACAATTTTACACATGCAGGGGTGCTGCTCTTCCTACCAATACCCCAGGTATCCCCTGTATTTTTGATCCGCATGGAAGGGCTGGTATATGTGGTGATTGGCTTCTGGGATCAAGTTTAGAGGCAGCGGCATTAAGTGGCATAGCTCTTGCCAATCATGTAAGTCCCCCCTTTCCATCTTTTCTTTCTCTTTTATCAAATCCTTCTCTTGGTTTATGATTTTTGTAGTTTATAAAGTAGTATACTAGCAAATGGGGCATAGGCAATGCGTGTGCAATCATAAAATAAAAATAATCTTTGAAAATAAAAGTCAACAAATTGATAAATACATATTTAAAAAACTTTATTAAAAATTAAAGAGAAATACCTTGTTGGTGAGATGGTGAGAGCATGAGAGAGATTATTACATACCAAAGCTGAAAAAAGAGAGAAGCGATGGACTTGTTTGAGTAGAATGAGAGATACAAAGAGAGAGGGTGAAGAGGTGGAAAATAACTGCCCACTACATGGTTTGCACGGTTTATGGGTAGTGGACTAGTCTAATTTTACTATTATACCCGAGTAATTATATTATTTATGTACAAAAATTTGTAAATTCAAAATACATAATTGGCAAAATGGGTTTATGAATTGTTGACACAGTTTTAGAGAGTATATTTCAAGCCCTCTCCCTTTATTAATATAGGATAATAGGAGTGATCAAAATCACGCATGGTGTCTATATTTATGTGTGATTTTGTGCATGTCTCTATGCATCTACAGTGTCTCTGTCATTTACTAATTACCCTTTTTTGGGTTCCTTCAAGCTTATATACGAACTTATGTTGTAGTTAAAGGTGTGAAATTAAGAATTGGTATTTGTGAGTTATTTGTTCTGAATTTGAGTTTGGTCTCGCATTACAGATAGCTGATTACTTCCAAAGTGGTGGAGCTCGTCCAGATGAGTTTGCTGTTGGTTTGCATAATGAATTTCATCCACTTATAGGACATGATATTGGACAATTCCCCGGTTTAGAGTTCACCGATCAGACAATTGGAGTTCCGTCATTCCAACTTAGCACTTGACAAGGTTGATTATGACGATCTTTATGGTGTGATTGGTTATGTTTTTCTTAATACCGTTCTTTGATTTTTCAAACGCAATAATATTTGATACCAGATGTACTGATTTCAACATAGTTATTGGAGAATGAACTGGAAGATGCTCTGCTTGACAAGGCTTCCTCCAGTTGTTTTAGTCCTACGCAAAATGAAATAACATGAAAATTTTCTTTGACAGTTAAGCAAGAGAGAAAACTAGAGCTGAGAATCTGACCACTAAAGTCTAACACCCTTTAATTTTTTTGCCCCATGTTAGCTCCTTATCTACACACACACACACACACATATATAATTGAAATAACATGAAAATTTTCTTAAACTAGAGCTGAGAATCTGAGCACTAAACCCTAACACCCTTTCATTGTTTTAGCTCCTTTCCTATATATATATATATATATATATATATATATTGTGGAATTCTAAGATCATAGGCTGAAACTAGAAGATATTATAGGTTGTAATTAGAGATTTGCTAGCTGTAAATTGTTGTAGATTATTTTCCATAGATGGAAGTTGTTTCCTCTTTTGTAGGATTTGAAAGAGTATTTTACGGAATTACCAGGCTATTGGTAATCTCCTATTTTTTCCTATAAATGTATATTTCAGCAGAATAAATAAGATATAGATGAGAATTCTCACAGTTTTCTTCATGGTATCAGAGTAATTCCGCTTGGACTTATCACTTCTTTCTCGTTTTTAATACAAAGCCATTTTTTTTATGGGTGCGAACCAGTTTTCTTCTTCTTCCCAACTCGGTGCTTCTTTTAAGTTTTTTCGAGTCTAGTCTCTCATAGGTATCACTTTTCCTTATGGCCTCGGAAACCAGCAACAGCGTTATGGGAACCATGTCTGGCCTGGAACTAGTGAGCAAAGGTGGTGCAGAAGGTTCATCATTCCTTATCACTCGGCACAAGTTAACTGGCCACAATTACCATTAATGGGTGAAGGCAGTTCTGATGTTTATCATAGGCAGAGGTAAGGATGAATACCTCTTCAGCACTACTGAACCGTCAACGAAGGACGATAAAAGATTCGAGGTTTGGAACATTGAAAACAATCTGGTTATGTCTTGGCTGATCAATGCAATGGACACTGAAATAGGTCAAAATTTTTTGTTTTATGGTACTGCAAATGAGATCTGGATGGCCGCAAAGGAAACATACTTAGACAGTGACAATACGGCTGAACTATTTGACATCAAGGGAGCCTTACATGATCTAAGGCAGGGTGAGATGACTGTGACTCACTACTATTATACTCTTAGTCGTTTTTGGCAATAATTGGATGTGTTTGAGACCATGGATTGGGAGTGCCCAGGGGATGCTAGTCGATACTAAAGAATTATTGAAAAAGGGTCTTTAAATTCCTATTGGGATTAGACAAATTCTTAGATGAAGTAAGGGGGAGAATCCTTGGAACCAAGCCTTTCCCTACCATTCGAAAAGCTTTCTCAGAGGTTAGAAGAGAAGAAAGTAGGAAGAAGCTGATGATGGGAACAAGGCCATCCTCCAATGTTCAGGAAAGATCTGCACTCATCTCCCAAGGCTCCACAAACATTCAAGAAGGAACTGCCCTTGTCTCCCTAGGATCTACCTATGATGCAAGGCAAAAGAAAGGAAGACCATGGTGTGATCATTGCCGCAAACCAGGTCACACCAAAGAAACATGTTGGAAAATACATGGGAAGCCCGCTGACTAGAAGTCATACAAGGAGAAGGAGGCACGAGCATTTATGGCAAATTCTGAAGGAAAAGAAAGAGGTACAAATGATTCTGCTCTCTTCAGCAAAGAACAAGTGGAGTGGCTGCAAAAGATGTTCACCCAAGGATCATCCACTAGCCCCGTTATCTCAACCGGATCTGTTGCTTAGAAAGGTAACTTCCTATCTGCTTTACACACAAAAACCGAAGATTCATTAGGTTGGATCATCGATTCGGGTGCCTCCGATCACATGACAGGTGATATATCATTACTCCATGATTGTAGTCCTTGCCATGAGAGTTACAAAGTAAGAATTGCTGATGGGTCTCTTTCCACCTGTGACTGGTATTGGAGGAGTGATTATTTCCGAGACCCTAACTCTTAATCAAGTTCTTTTGGTTCCCAAGCTCTCATGCAATTTACTGTCAATCAGCAAGCTTACCCGAAACCAAAATTGTGTGGTTAAATTTTCTTCCACTCATTGTTTTAGGATTTGGCTTCGGGGATGATGATTGGCAATGCTAAGGAAAGCAAAGGAACTCTACTGGTTTAGGGCAGCAGGAAAACAAGACTCTCAAGCGCATCATGTTTCTGTCTCTACTCTTAATCCTAGGTTAAACTTGTCTTTAGATTCAAATAAAGAAAGTACAATCATGTTATTGCATTATCGCCTAGGACACCCAAATTTTATGTACTTATCAAAGATGTTTCCAGCACTATTTAATAAAAATCACAAATCTTTCCAATGTGAAATTTGCCAATTTTCTAAGCATTGTTGTAACTCTTATCCATCCCAAAATTACAAACCATCAAAACCTTTTTCCATTATTCATAGCGACATTTGGGGACCCTCTCGTGTTCACAATATCTTTGGGGCTAGATGGTTTGTAAGCTTTGTTGATGACTATACTCGAGTTATGTGGGTATGTCTCATGAAGGAAAAATCGGAGGTAGGTTATATCTTCAAATCCTTTCATTCCATGATTCAAACACAATTTCAAGCTAAGATTCAAGTGTTTAGAACAGACAATGCCAGGGAGTACTTTAATGCCATACTTGGAAATTACCTTCTAGAAAATGGGATTATTCACCAAAGTTCTTGCATTGATACCCTACAACAGAATGGGATAGCCGAGAGGAAAAATAGACATCTTCTAGAGCTAGCCCGATCTATTAGGTTTGCCACTCATGTCCCAAAACAATTTTGGGGAGAGGTTTTAGCTGCTACATACCTAATAAATAGGATGCCTTCTAGAGTCTTGAAATTTGATACTCCATGCCAAACCCTTTCCAAAAACTTTCCTCATAATCGGATCATAACTGTTATACCTCTCCAAATTTTTGGATGTTCCGCGTATGTTCATATCCCGCTACATCAGCGAAGTAAGCATGATCCCAAGTCTGTCAAGCGTATTTTTATAGGTTATTCCTCTTATCAAAAGGGGTATAAGTGCTATTGCCCTTCCACCCGGAAAACCTATAACACCATGGATGTGACCTTTCTTGAGAATGTACCTTTTTACACCAAAACTCATATTCAGGGGGAGAATCCAGTCAATCAGAAAGAAGAATATCAGTTTTGGGATGTGTTTGTGCCTGACTTTGGGGTGCCAGAACCTAATTTTTCTAGTGAACTATCTATGGAATCGGATGGACCATTAGAATCAAGTCAGATTCAAGGAGACAATGAGTCCATTGGCAAAGAACTTCAAGTTTACTCAAGGCGTCAGAAGAACCCTAAACCAATGGACCTACATCACACTGATGCCCCAAAATCAAATCCCACCGGAGTCATCCAAGGTAATATCGATTCTCCTATTATTATTGATGACATTGACTCTATAGATGATCTTAACAGGCCCGTAGCCCATAGAAAGGGGGTAAGATCTTGTACTCAGCATCCAATCTCAAAATTTGTGTCCTATGAGAAGCTATCTCTGAATCTTCGAGCTCTCGTCACAAATCTGGATGGTATTGCTCTCCCAAACTGCATACAAGAAGCCTTACAACATCCTGAGTGGAGAAAGGCAGTGGATGAAGAAATACAAGCACTACAGAAGAATGACACTTGGAAGATTACAAAATTACCGCAGGGAAAACGGCCTGTGGGTTGTAAGTGGGTCTTCAATGTCGAATACAGGGCAGATGGGAGTATAGACCGGTGCAAGGCAAGGTTGGTGGCCAAAGGATTTACACAAACCCATGGAATTGATTTTCAAGAAACTTTTTCACCAGTTGCAAAGTTAAATACAATCCGAGTCTTGCCATCCTTGGCAACCAACCTTGATTGGAATTTGCATCAACTAGACGTCAAAAACGCATTTCTCAATGGCGATCTTGAAGAAGAAGTCTATATGGAGATTCCTCCAGGTCTAAAACTCTCCAGTAGCAACGATCTAGTCTGCAAACTTCAGAAATCATTTTATGGGCTTAAGCAATCCCCAAGAGCTTGGTTCAAGAGGTTTACTTAGGTGATTAAAGGAGAGGAATTTTCACTAGGGCAATCTGATCACACTATTTTCATTAAGAGGTCTCTTGGTAGTAAGATTACAGTTCTTATAGTCTATGTCGATGATATAATTGTTAATGGGAATGACGAAGAGGAAATTTCCCGACTTAAAACAATTCTAAGCAA
>MKEJ01080977.1:0-11339 GCA_001753735.1 Embelia ribes | reverse complement strand
CATATAGTCTTGGTATAAGTTTTATATTAAAAGAGATTCCTTCTTTTGATAAATTTATTTTTTAGTTTGTATCTTTTCTGCTAAAAAAAACTACAAATTTCATATATCTTTTTCCTTTTGTTTTTCCTCCCATGTTAGTCCAAATAAAGAGAAATTAATTGTTCAATTATGTATTCATTTTTTCCTTTTCATTGAGAAATTAGTATTTCATAAATATGAAATTAATACAATACATCTTGTACAAACACAACAATCACAATGACACCCACGGATAAATTTTTTATTTAATATATTCAATCCCCAAATTTATACAAAGTAATGTCTTATTATTAATCAAAATACAACTTCATTAATCTAATTACAACTTTATTAATCAACAATATTATGGGTTTCTATGCCAATTGAATAATTGTAAATTAAAAAAAACGTACCTTGAAATTGAGATGCATAAAGAGGTCCACGGTTTGAAAGTTAACAAATATTTTAATAGATGAATCTACAATTTCTGTGCAGTAAAATGAAATAAAAAATTATCAATTCAAGGATTACAACTCCCAAAATAATTTTATTAAGTAAAAACTTTTGGAAGAAAGATAAGTCATAATAGATAGAGAATAAATAAAAGTTGGAGCATAAGAAAGGTTATATGATTATAGAAAATTTGAGTTTATCATGTCAATTTTTTGGGGTGAATGCAATGTAATTATTCTTTGCATTTTCATCAATTAATGTGTGAATTTATACATTCTATAACTCTTTATACACTATGAGTTAACGTGTGAATTTATAGAGCCAGTTACTCTTTTAATGTTTTTAAAATTCTATTCATTTCTTTTTTTATATTTAATTTTCAGTAATTTTTTTTCAACATTTATTTTTAGTATTCACATGTCAACAAAGTAGGTATGACAACGAAAAATTGATTTGAGATTCTCCTTTTAATTTATTATATATGATATATGACATGAAATGATATGATTTGTTTAAAAAAAAAGCGTATTAAATAATCTAGCAAATAAATAGCTTTTTTGGATAAACGTTAACGAATAAAAGTATGAAGACTAATGAGAGTTTTTGGAATATTCCATTCCCTAAATACCCTAACTGTACCACAATAAAAATTATACGCTACATATTATACGCTACATTATATGTGGTATGGGTTGCACATATTGAGTTCTGCCTTCCAAAAATTCCAATTTTATTTAATTTAGGCTACATGTCATTAAGTATGGTGTGAGTTATATGACTCATGAGTTGCACCTTTAAACTCCAATATTAATTCTTCTCTACTAAGAAAATGCCATATGTCGTATTATGAAAGAGTCACTTGACAAAAAATTAGAGCGCCACCCGGTTTTATATTATTAATATGATTTATTTTCATCCCGTCAGATCCCGAGGAACCCAGACACGTGAGATTGTAATAAAATAAATAAAATATATATAGTAGGCTCTAGCCAAAACTACATGAAGTGCTTGATTCTCACAATGCTTCCACATAATATAATTACTACAGAACTCAATATATAACAAAATAGAAGTTTTACAAAGTTTATGAGCTATTAAAGCATAATTTAACAAGAAAGTCTGGCTCGATCAACAAAATATATTACAACGTAATTTATTTGTCCCCAAAAATCATACATACGCTAATTGCTATGACAAACTGATCCCATACTTAAACTAATACCATTGCATGCACCCTTCTAACTCTGAAAGGGAGTTATTGCTATGTGTACATGAGTAAATCCTTTAGGTGCTAGGGGCGCCTTCTTTTTGGACTGTACAGTTTGACAAACAAAAAGGCAGACATGATTAGTTATGAAAAGTATTCAAAATAATAAGTGATGTATATGGAAGCCAATCTCGAACCACTTTGCCTCAACAACCAAGTCGCGCAGGTTTACCAACCAAGTCGCACAATTTATAAACTCAATTACAGACTTTTAATTTTGAAACCCGAGTTCGATATTCTATTAGAAAACATTCTAACTCGAGCCAATATATAAGACTTTATGTATAAATATTTTGCTTGAGTGATCCTATCTATCCTAAACCTTTCGCAAGGGTCAACAAAATTAATATATTTTTAGAAAATTAGAATACCCATCATGATACTTTATTTGTTTCAAAATTTGGGGAGTCCAACATAGTTCCCAAAATTTTGACAAATGAATCAGCACTAAACACAAGCATGTTTCCAAACACAATTGCACACAACTTTTCCAGCTCATTAAAATTTTCTCAATTTACGTGATTCACATTTAATTCACCTCAAAACATACAGAGCCCACAAAATTCACATTTCTTTATTTTATGAAGAAATAAATACCACAAATGCATTTTCATGGCAATTATATAACATGCAAAATTTATATTAGATCTACTGTCCGGAACTAATTCGTACCTTTATAATAACGAAGAAATATTGAGATTTACAAGGGATTTCATGGCTGCTCTTTTTGAGAATTAGTCGAAAAGTCAATGAAAAGCATTTTTCATACATAATAAAAAGGGGTGAAAAATGATAAATAAGTTATATTCTAGCCTATATACACCATTTGTACAGGGAATTTTGAGATTTAGGAAGGGAAACCGGGTATTACCTATATCAAACTGCGTACAACGCATAGTAGAGGCCGTGTGTGATGCTTAGGAGTGCATGTACGGGCTGGAATTCCAAGGTTTCTGGTAAGTTCTCCTTCTCTCTCTAATATTTTGTTTTCAGCCAAAAATGTCTGAAAACATGCGGTACGCTATATAATTGTATAGAATGGATAGGTGACAATTTTTTACATTGCACACGCTTCAGATTTGTCGATTGATTAGATACATCAATCGACAGATAAAAACAGGTCACTAAAATTTGATTGAAACAAAACATTACATTTATGTTAAAAAATTCACGATTAAAAATTAAAAATATAATTTATATTTCTTATTAATTTGCAAACGCATTGAATTTGTGACTGTATCGCACACTCATGGTGTACGCCTCGATGCGTGGTGCGAATAAAACGAAGGAAAAAAAGGAATCCTAAAGGGTGGTTATGTGTGAAAATGGAAGACAGTAGGGTCAGTTATGTAGTTTGTGGACCAAAGAAGGACTAAATAGAAAATAAGCATAAGGGGAAATGGGTGAATAGGGGAATCGTATCTCTCTCCTGCTCTCGAAACCGTTTACTAGTGGTGTGCTGGAAGGGAATTCTCTCTCTGTCTCTCTCTCTCTCTGCAAGAGCCCTAGACCCGAACCCGGGGTGAGAGACCATCTCGTCCCTTCTACTCTTATATATATATATATATATGTATGTATGTATATATATCTAGGGTTAACTTGACTGAGAGCTAGATTCATCAACATGAATAAACTCTACGAGTTATCTTTCTATGTATCACTTTATATCTATCTGTTTCCATTTCATGTGTTATTTGCTTTGCTTTAATGTTTTCTAGTTGGAATTCTTCTTTTCAAAAGAAAAGAGAAACTCCTCCCATACAAGTTCCCCTATATGCCTACCTATCCTAAATTTTAGGGATTAAGCTCAAGGGAACACTCTCACCGGTGCATTTAAACACTGTTCAATCCCTAAAATATAGTGGATTTGCTTCAGTGCTCCCCTTGAAATAGGGTATTACTGTGTATCCCCAATGCTATTTCTAACTTTAGGGTTCTTGTTCGTACATTATATCGAAGGATTAAGATTTTGGGCTTGAAAATAGGGATACCGATAGGAATGTCAACTAAGAAGATGAAAATTGTTTTACAACCTGAAGCCAGCTAATTTGTGATTCTGTGATAATTAGATAGAATGGACTTAATCTTCTAGAAGTTGCAGTAATGATAATATATGTCTTTATTTCTGGAAAGAAATTTTTAATAATTAAGCATGAAAAACTAAACAGGGTGAGCCTTGTTTGCAAGAAGTGAGCTGAATTGCCAATTCACTGCCTAAAACTTTAGTTTATTTAACTTGTTCTTGTTGATACCTTGCATTTCTTTTTTTGTAGCATCCTTATCCTTGTTTTTAATTCTCATCATGATCTGATACCCTAAGCTTCACACACTTCCTCTATGTTCTTAGGTTCACACGAGGATAATGTCTTTGACCATTTGGGTCAGTCATCTTAAGTGTGTTCTCGAGGATTTAATTTTTCACCATTAAAGTTCCAAGGTTTTGAATCATGTTCGGTGACATTAGTTTTTCGATAAATTAGGATGTTTTGTTTTAGGCGGCTGTTCATTTGATCTACTGATTGTTTTATTTAGAGTTCATCTGGAGTTCGGGATAATAGGAAGGTGTTTCATATCTGGCGGTGAAATTACTTAGATTCATTGTTATAATTAATGGCAATAGGATTGTTAATTGTTGAAATTTTCAATAAAAGCTTAGATTTTTCTGGGACACAAGAGTTGCTATTGAAAAACTCAGTATTCTTTTTCTTGCATCATCATGCATAAGCCCAAGAACACCATAGTCAAATTCTTCAAAAATCTCAATCATTGTATATTTCTACACAAAGCCTTCTAGAATGGGTGGAAGCTTTTATTCATACAAGTTGGGATGTTGATCTCACACTCTAATCCAGGATATCAAGCAAGGTATTAACTAAGAAGTGATTTTCCATTGTTGATGAGCTATTTCACAATGAATCTACTCTTTACATGTGATAAAACTTATTCAATTAGCTTGTGCGTGTTGCTACATGGTGTTTTGATATTGACTATTGAGATATTTAGCTACTTATTCTTCCATTAAGGAACTCCCCCACGATTTTTTTATAGAAATTTGAAGCTATAATGGGGAAAGACTCCAAGGCCGCAGGAGCAAAAGGGAAGGGAAAACAGGCTGCAAGTGGAAGTGATGACGGTGCTTCCAAAGGTAAAGGAAAAGGTGGAAAGTCAGATGGGCTCGGAACCTGCACATATGTCAAAGGTTTGTTCATGCACTTGCTATTTCCTTTTATTTATTTGTTTATTTTCCTTGGCTAACTTTATTAAGCCAAATAGTTCAAGTGTATTTGTTCTTATTCTTCTGTGTCTAAGTTTTTTGTTTTGTTTTGTTTTGTTTTATTGNNTTTATTTTTTTTTTTTTTTTTTTTTTTTTGTTTTTTTTTTTTTTTTTTTTTTTTTTGGCGTATTTCTCCAGTCACTCATTTTAATAAAAACTTGCTAAGGAAACTCATGAATTTTAATTCTATTATTCTTGGATAACATAATACAAATTGTTATATTGATAATGTTTAAATGTGAAGGCTCTTTGGTCTTTGGTCACTCCGTTGGGATACTTTTTTTATTTACTGTTTAAGCTGTTAATTTGAAAGCGTTTAACTTATATATATAAATGTGAGCTAATGCTTTATAGCTACAAAAATATAATCTAACAATAAAAATTTTCAGGAATAATATTTTGTAATTACTTATATAAATTTTTATTTTTGTAGTGTAAAACCATGTCTCACCGTAATAGCCTTTTTGAGATTGTTAGATGACGTTTTTCCTGCCGACACCTACATAGCTAGTTTGTAGTCAAATTGTTTTCGAGGTACTTGGGTTGTACCTTTATCTAGACATGTCCAATCAAAGACAAAGTCGCAAATAGTTTTATGCTTGGTGAGATTTGATATTTTTATGCAATGTTCGCCACTTCCATGCACTAAACAGATAAAACCAACTCATTTCTATACACACCTTTACAACAAAAGCTAAAATCACTAGAATGTATACACCTTTATAACAAAAGCTAAAATCACTATATGAGTGATACACAGATAAAAATTGTAAACACAAGATCTGGCATAGCAATAGAATTTATCACTATGGTAGATATATTACAAGATAAATACTATATATGTTGTAAATGTAATGCAGCGAAATGGTCTGGCAATCATCTACCCCGGTAGGATTAATTCTTTTTAGTTGCGAGATAGAATTTAGATATAAAACACTTATCAGGTTAGAGAGAATTAAAGGGTAAAAAAATTTCTAATGATAAAATAGAGTGCTTAGAACAAAACAAAATGAAATGAAAGTGGATATTTAGTACGACTTGCAACGAAATTAACAAAATATCAAAAAGCATTACAAGCAACACTTGAACAAATTTTTAGGCTGGAGACAATCACCTAATTGAGTTCCGAGAGAATCATGGCCAGAATTAATAATCGTGTCCTACTTAGTGTTACATTAATTAACTTCATCACAATGGCGCAAGCTCTTAAATTTTTCATATTTTTAGTTATTCTACATTATCATACTTATTTAGTTATAGTGACGGTGACCAAATAAAATCAATCACCATCAAATGTACCAAAAACCCCATTAAGCCTTTAGTGCTAGTGAAATGGGACGAGTTTGTTACACATTGCTGAAAAGGGGAATGTCAAGTCTTATCCGCTGGTGGACTTTAGGTCTTGTTATTAACTGTTTTTTCGTTTTTACTTTTTGTGGATGGGAAATGAGTTTTTGACTATGGAGTAAAGGTGAGTTATATTTTTAATCACAAAAATAGAATTGCTTAATACAAAATTTTGGGGACAGTTTTTTAATTTTATTTAAAAAATTTTATTTTTATAACTAAAAAAGTATTTCCCACCTTTACACATTTTCAAAGAATATTAGGCACTATTAACCGATAAAAAAATAGTTGTTGCATGATGCGTTCTCACTACTAGAAAACTCCGGAGCAACAAAAGAATTTGCAACAAATGAAGTATCCATTGCAAATTATATTCAAATTATAAATAGAAATATAGTTTGCAACGGAATATCATTCTTTTAATTTCCCGATAGATATTGACATTGCTATTCACTCGTTTTCTCGTAGTGGGATAAATAATAAAATAATAAAATAAATATTTTTTAATTTCAATATTAATTTTATAACAGTTTGCACCTACATATAATTAATAAAATAAAATTTTAAATATTAAATTGCAATGGATTTAGTCAAGGATTCTTAAATAATTTTTTTAAAATTAAATATTAATTTTATATTCATTTTTTGATGGATGTTACTAGGGATAATTTCAAATTAGTAACGGATATTTTTGTAGCCAATTAGCAAATGATTCTGTTGCCGACTGTTTTCTATGGCTAATAAGCCAACAAACTATTTTCTGTTGTAAATTCTGTTACAAATCCGGTCGACAATGAATTTTGCAACGGATATGCACATTAATATTTGAATATTTTTTTATAGTACCCGCTTTATTATAGTTTTTTTAATACCAAAATAATAGTAATAAACATCCAGATCAACCAAATCTGGCCTTTGAAATTTAGTAGCCAGTGTTGACCTAAATTTTGATTAAATATATTTTGATAATAACAAATAAGTAAGAAAAATAAATTTTAATTTATGTTTATTAGGATACTAATGTTTGAGCAAATTTATGTGAAGGTACAAAGTCAATTACAAGTTCAAAATAAAACACAACTTGAAAAAAAACAAGTCTCAAAGAAGTTGACAATCAAAGCTGTTTGATATATTGACCATATCTCCTAATTCATAAATCAAATGGATATTTACAAAATATTCATAGAAATATAATTCAAATATCTACAAGTTTTATATTTTGGTAAAGATCCAATTCAAAGTGTAAGAGGGACAAAATGAAGAAAAATAGACTAAGTATTCAAAATCGATGTTGTTTCATAAAATAGGTATATCTCCTAGCTCGTAGATCCAATGAAGATCTACTTTACCTTTTGAAAAGGGAATTCAATGATATACAACTTTTGTGATTTGATAAAGACCAAATTTGAAGAAAAAAAAAATGTTCAAAATTTCAAAGGAGTGTCGGCCTTCCACTGACAATCATAGGAGTAACGACACTCTGCTGAGAAGTAATAACATCTAGTGGTTTTTGAGCACTCAAGGAGTAATGGTACTCCGTGCATTTTATGCTCAACGGTCATATTTTTAACGATTGGAAATGTCTATAAATGGCTAGTTGATCATGAAGCTTTTAAATAGAGGATCAATTGAAGGTTTTCATCAAACAATCAACAATGAATAATCCTCCAATCGTCAAGATCATTTATACTCCAAATCAAGAGAGAGAAAATCTCAAAAAAATCTACTTTTGATCATGTGAGATTTTGAAGATCAATTTACACTCAAACCTCAAATTACTCAATTCATATTAGTGCTAGATCACTATCAAGTGTATACCTAATCTTTGTATTCAATTATCCTTGAAAATGAGAGTGTGTTGTAAATTTTCTTTTCTCAAATTTTGTATTAAGCTCGTTGTGAACTTATTATGAGAGTATAATCCAAGACTTGAGGGAGTTGTCTCAAGCAGGGTATTCGGCACCTTGGAAACCAATTGATTTAATAGTTAGTATTTGTGTAATGGAATCTCTAGCGAAATCTAGAAAGAGTGGATATAAGGGATTGTGGAGAATCTTTGGCCAAATAACTACAAAAATCTAGTGTTTGCACTATCTTTCCCTTATCATCTACTTAATATTTTTGTTAATTGCCTAGTTATTTGCTTATCTATTTGGTTGCTCAACTTATTTCTTTTTTACTAAAATTTGATTTTGAAAAGTTCAGATCTTTTATAGAATTTGTTTTAACAAAATTCACCCTCCTATTATTTACCTATGAATCAACAAGTAGTATCACAGCTAGTCTTTATAATTTTTCAAAAACTTAACTTTTTTTAGAGCAAAAATCCAATGACAAATATTGTTCTTTCATTTATGTAAGAGGGTGCATCTACTTTCAAACCTCCATTCTTTGAAAAACTAGAATGTAAATTTTTATATGTGCCAAAGATATTAAGAATAAAAGATTGTGAAAATGGGTTAAAGGTTTCCTAAAAAAGATAATGTTAAGATTACGGATATAGTAGATATGTCAAATGCACAAGCTAAAGTTTATTTCACAAATCACAAGTTCATGAACTCTATTATTTACGCTCTATCACAAAATGAATTTAACAGAATTTCTTCTTGCAAAATAGCCAAAGAGATGTTGGATAAGCTTGAAACTATGCATGAGAGGACTAATTAATTGAAAGAGTTCAAAGTTAGTATAGTTGTTTATCAACATGAAATATTTTGCATGCTAGAAAATGAGACTATTTCCGAGATGTATGTTCATTTTATCAAAATTATTAATGGCTTGAAGTGTCTTGATAAGTAATTGACTGAACCTTAAATGTACAGATTTCAGTACTTAGTAAGTGTACTAAGAAATGTCGTAGTTCTCTCAAAAAGAATCCCCAGTATCGAATCTCAAAGACTCCTAAGCACAATGAAAAACCTAGGAAAATTGAATTGCTCAATCCTAATGTGAGAATTCATATTTATCAATAGTTTAGCTATGTTAAAACTACTCCTACTTGCTTCGTGGATTTTTCCGATACATGAGAGATTTAGTCTACTCTAAATTGCGAATAAATACATAATGACATTAACAATTACAAATAAAGTCTTGCCTATGTTGGGGAATCCGATAGGTTAGTTTCATCTCCGAATTGGCCTATATGATGAGTTCCGGTTAAATTTAGTAAGAAAATCATTGCCATTTATTATCTAGTTTATCTCGACCTAGTGTGTCATCGGGAGGTTGTCAATCTCTATAATTTCGCCTAAATGATTTCAAATTTATTTCCGACACAGGTTTTAAAAATTCTTAGATTGTCTAAACAAATTCAATTTTTCGGATTAAGATTTATGAAAACCAATCTCGTTAATTAGGGTGTTTGGGATTTTCTACTAACCCATTTTCATCCCCTAAGGCAAGATCGAACTAGCCTAACATACCGAAAACAAACAAATCAACATGAAATATAAGGCATGGAGATTTAAACATGTCGATTTTTCTAACCACAACTATACTAAAATTACAACTAAGTTAAACAACAATTTTGAGCAAGCTAGTGATTAGTCTAAATAACAATTATACTAAAAATTTTAGCAAAACCAAACAATGACTATACTTGAAAATTAAATAATTTCAACACTTGATTTAAAAGTGAGCAATACTTACAACCCTTGTAATTGAATTACAACTTATGCAAAAAAAAAAGCTTCAAAAAAATGCTAACTGAATATTTTGTACCGCTTTATCTTCAACCCCAAAATAACAAAACAAATTCAAAATAATAATAAAAAGAAGCCAAAAGAAAAGCAGAAGAAAACTAGAGTAAGAAAGAAGAAGAAAAACAAAACCTAAGCTAGGTATGGAATGTCCCTTAGAAGACCAAAGACCTCTCCTTTTGTCTTAAGCTTGTATGTGGTTTTATAGAAGACCACCAACCCTCCAATAATCCCCTATTTTTCTCACCAACCAAAGCTTGAGTCTTCAAGTTAAAGCACAAGGTTAGGGGTAAGATTGGAGTGATTTAGTGATGGAGATGTATGATACAAGTAAGAGCTTATGAAGCTTGATTACAATCCAATTCCGGCTACTTCGATCAATCGAAGCAATACTTTAATTGATCAAACTTTGCAAAAATAGAATAGTTTGCTATGTTTCATCCTTGTTCTAGTTGATTCGCTTTGTTAATCTTTTTATCTTCGAACTTCAGTATCCTCAACAAATTCCTGAAGCAACTATTTTGGCCAATTTGACACCATTTTCTTGAAATGAATACGAAAAACCATAATATCGAAACAAAGCTTTAAATGTGCATCGAATATAAAACAATGTGAGTTATTAATCAATGCCAACACTCTTATTTATACAAATCTATACAGTAATTAGGACTACTCAAATAAGGAGATGTGCATTAAGGTTCTAATAAGTCTCATAATATCATACCTACCTAAGGTCATTGCTCTCATGGAGTATCAAGATTTTGAGAAATATTACATAGACTCCTTGATGGGCTTCTTGGAAATATATGAAATATACATTGAAGGATTGAAGTTGAAAGAGAATAAGGGGCCGCCAAGAAGAAGGGGAGATAGGCATAGCACTCAAGAGTACATCTTTTGAAGAAAATGATAGTGAATCGAGTGAAGAAGATATGACCATAATTTTTTGAAAATTCAAGAAATACTTGAAGCTGAAAAAGAAGGGAGGGCGTAAAATTCAAAAGATGGCCAATGAGTAATCAAGCAAGAACGATATCATATGTTATAAGTGTAAGAAGCCCGATCATATCAAGCCAGATTCAATACAAGAAATCCTAAAATAAGAAATAAAAAATAGAGTCTCTATTCAGTTGTGAAATTTATTCAGAGTCCAGTTAGCAACTGATATATTTTTTGTCCGTATATGATGGTCGCTAAATTTTAGTGACTGAAATTAGCATCAATCTCAAAATAGCAACTGAATTTCGGTCGTTATTTTGGTCAATCAGTATATGGTCAAATC
>MKEJ01080976.1:0-11317 GCA_001753735.1 Embelia ribes | reverse complement strand
TATCATGATCTAATTACCAAGTTATCTTACTGTACATTTTAGGAAAAAGAATATAATAAATACATATAAAGTTCAAATTTGCTTGTTAGTATTATTTAAGATAACATATAGAGATAATATAATTTAAGATAACAAATAGAGATATTATAACCAACAGATAGTATGAAGAATATCTATATCTAACAATGGATAGAAAGTGAAATTTAATATGATTCCTATGTTGTTTAAATTTAAATTTAATTGACATAACTATTAAGAATGAGCTATGAGTTTATTAAAAGGAATTATAGTCACTTCATAATTTTTCAAGGTTTAATTTTTATTTATATTTTGAATATTAAATTTTTTACATAGTTTGAGCTATTCTAAAAATTTTATATATGTATACTGACCGTCCAGATAACTGTGTTTTGTAATCATGCTTAATCGAATATCTAAACACAGATAGAGCAAGTATTGTTTTTTTCCAATTTATGTCACTTCACAGAAACTATATCTTATCCGGGCAATGTTAATCTTAGAGGTAATGTTATATTATTTTTTCAGTACAAAGTTTTGTATACAAAACGTCTCACTTAATGGCCTAAAACGAAATAGTGTTAACCAAATACAGTACTAATCAGTATTTACTATTATGTTTGGTGGTAATAGATACATAAATATGCTGAGATCTAACTCGGACTATTAGATTTAAGATGTTAATTTTTTAACCATCTATAATTATTATATGTAAATACCCTAAATGAAGACTAATTTTTTATTTGTCCAAAATACCCTTTAAATTTCCACAATTTATATGAAAGGATGGTTATTATAAGTTCAAAAATATAATGTTAACTAACCCACCGATTGCCCAAGTAGATATATCCCCCCGCGCTTCCCCTCCCCCTCCCCCTCCCCCTCCCCCCTCTCTCCATCTCTCTCCCATTATGTTTCTAATATTTACTCATATTTTTGTTCTAATTTTCTATATTTTTTTACCTGTATTTTTATTTTTAATCTTTATTTAAATTTTAATTTTACAAATTTAATGCACGCACATTGCTTGTATGCCCGTCCATTTGTACTTATACTATGCAAACATGATTAACATCAAATAAACACAACAATCTAATGGTTAGCTTTTGTCAACTGTTCTAACCCCCGTCGTAGACTAATAGGGTATTCCCAATCATTCTATTATAGGATTTGAAGTCGACTACGGTCTACCACCGATCGTTGTTTACAACCAATTACACAAGGTAAATAGCTTATTGTCAAATAGCTATTATAGTATTAATTGTATATTCGTATTATCCTATTTCAATTGACACACAAAATATATTAATATGTCGCCACAAACACCTCATATGCCTCTATCTCCATATTGTTTTTCACTCTTCCTATTTACATGTACGCACCCAATCCAACTTGATCAGGATTTTCACAACTTGGTGATTTTGATACTATTATGCCACGATTCGGGTCCTGCAGAACTTGGATACGTGAATTTCATAATTAAATTATACACTAGAAGCCACCGCTAATACTACCCAGATTGCTCAATTCTCACAATGCGACAACGTATTATAATTACCTCAACATTGATTATATATTAAAATATATGTTTTTACAAATTTTATTAGCTTTAGAATACAATTTAACAAGAAAACCTGGCTCGTCCAATAAAATATACTAATACAGAATTCCTTATCTAGAAAACTATATACATATTGATTACTTGACCAAACTGGTCTAACATATGAATATTTATCCAAAATATGCACTCCTTCTAGCTCCTATATGGAGATACTCCTAAGTATTCATTGAATAAGCACTTAGGCACTAGGAGTGCCTTCTTTTTGGGTTGCATAATTTGACAAGTAAAAAGGCAGATGAGATTAACCAAGTCACACAGTCTCATCAACCAAGCATCACAATTAATATGCTCAATTTCACAACTCCTCAATCTCATAAGCTGGATTTGATATTGTGTTAGGAAACATACTAACTCAAGCCAACGTACCCGACACTTTCTGAATAAAGATTTTGTTTAAGTGTCCTTTTCCGTCCTGAACTTAGTGTGAGGCCCGACCAAATCAATATAATTTCATAAATTAGAATACCCGTTAATATACTCTATTTGTTACAAAATTTGGGAACCTAACGTAGCCCCCCAAATGTTAACAATGGGTCAAACCACTAAACACTAGTATTTTTTCCTACACAATCCGCACACAAAAATCTCTACACGTTAATTTTCAGGTTATTCACGATTTTATCAATTAACACAATTCGTACATAATTCACCTCAAAACATACAAAGTTCATACAATTTATATTTCTTCATTTTATGAAGAAATAAATACCACATACAGCATTTTCATGGCAATTATATACCAAGCAATACTTTTTATTAAGCCTACAACTCGTAATTAACCCGTATCTTTAATGAGAAGTAGAAAAATGCTAGAAAAAGGGGGTGAAAAAGCAAGGTGGCTCGGTTGTCCATCAAGAAAGTCACTGAAAATTCACCCAAAAACACTTTTCTGACATAAAGGTTTTGAGAAAATTATATGATTAAGCTATATTATGGTTTATACAATTTAGTTAAGGATTCAAAAGCAGAATTTCAGAATTTTTTTGGAGGGAGGAACAGGCTATACCATCGTGACAATGAGCAGTGAGGACGATGGAGGTTGTGTTGAGCCTTGAGAAACACACGCAACGTTAAATTTGCAAGAGAATAGCTTCAAGTCTCCAAAATCTACCCTCTTTCTTTCTATTTTCTGTTGAATCTGTTAAAATAAGCAAAATTGGGCGAAAAATTATTTAGATATGGCACAAATGGACATGTGCCATGTCCAAAAACGAGCCAATAAAGAACCGAGACAGGGGCTGAATCACAATTCAGTCTGCTGCCTCACAATCAACTTGATTTTGACCAAGTTGATTGGATGTTTAGTCAATCAGCCAAATTTTGACTATGCTGATTGTATTTCAGAGCATCATACATAAGCATAGGGAACCAACATAATATGAAGCTGGACAAATTAGCATATCATTCTATTAAGTAATAAGTACTTGCAAGTTCTCCATAAATGATGTGTATTGGGTCAAAATTACGTTTGTCGTTTTTGTGATTAATTTTTAGTGACCGTACAGTAGCCTAAATTATGGAAGTGTCAATAAAATATGTATTGAAATTAAGTAAAATGCACCAAGTAGCAACATGTCATATCTGTATGCGTATGTATATATTGAGAAAGGTAAAATGGTCAATATGTAACTAGACCAAGACATTAGCAAGTGAAACAATAAGTGAATTAAAGATACACCATCGTAGATCCTCCAAAAACACAAATTGTTCAAAAACATTGCAAGAAAAGAGAGAGATCATCTATAAGAACTACTATAAACCACACACAATTATAACCGTAGCGAATTAAAGGTTCATACATACTTAGTCCTTGGGAAATAAGCACCCTCTAATTAAACGCATTAATATCGTGGCCTAGACTAAGTCACTTACACTAACATGAGAAATTAACATAAATAATATATTAGAGGTGATTAATTGATTAGTAATGTCCGGTGTAGGAATTCAGGCTAAGCTCAAGAGAAGTGGAGTGAGAGCACGTCATGTGATCGCTGCCTGGGAAGTGATGCCACGTGGTGGCATAGCAACTCTCGGAATCCGGCTTGAAGCAGCCGCCACCGGAGAGGGGGAAGAGTGGTAGGGTTTCAAGCTCAGGCAATGGTTGTTCATCTTGACCATCTTCGTCATCATCTTCAATTGGCACTACTTTTCGTTGGTGGTGATCAATGAAATGGTGGTATGAGGAAGACGAGTACGGGTTCTGACCACCCACCCACATGTTGTGGCCTAGGGTTCTGCCACCGGCAGAGATTGAGCAGTCCTGGTGCCACAAAAAGAACAAGAAATATCGATGTTTACAAGTATATAGGATTTTTAAATTTCTGAAAAGTTAGGAAAGTTAGAAACACTGATCAATATGAGATAATTATTGTAGGATTTTTAGATGACATTGGAACCGATTTTATTTTTCCAATAGAAGATAGCAATTAAGTACTTAAATTGTTCTGTAAAAAACAATGAATTTCTATCAAATACAAATTTACTCTTTGTACTTTACAAATTATCACAAAAAGAACAAGAACATGAGGTAGGGGAATTAAGTAGAGCTAGTGGAATTTCAATACCTAAAATTTGTCTTAGAATTTGATGTAACTTATCTTGTAGAGTGCTTTAGTGGGTGATTTTTTCTGTATTTGAGGTCAATAAATTTTGTTTTATCAAAAAAAGAGAAAAAAAGAAAAAAGTTTTCCAACCTTAGTTTTAAAAATTAAGTTTCCAAAAATTATCTGAAAAGATCTTGTTTTGATTCAATTGATTTTACTACTGACCCAAGGACATTTATACAAAAATATGCCGTCTGAGATTATTTGAATCGATATTTATGAGTTGTAGGAACTTTTGAGTTTTGGGAAACCTATAATCTCAAATTATATATGCTTTTTGATACAAAAAGTGAGAAAAACCTATAATCTCAACATTTATATATACCCTAACCGAAAAAATCTTTAGGTTTCTACGTAGAGTTTTTTTATCAAAGCCTTTCATTTGCTAGCTAGTGGCATTTTAGTAGCTAAATTAACCCCCTAGCACTAGGTCTTGACCTCTACTCATGTGGTTCTTCAAATTATAAGCTTATATAACCTTTTATAATCATCCTAACTAACAGAAAAAAAAATAGAGCAGTTAAACTACCTTTCTAAACATTAATTTTTTGGGGGTTGAAAGTTGGAATAGACAGTAAACAATAAGTAGATTTTAAGAAATTATTGAACTTTTGGGGTTCCCCTAATCTTAGAATTCATTAAGATCCTTAGTCACAATATATGAAGACAATCAATGTATATGTTGTTTGTTTATATATATTTATCATACCAAGAAATACTGCTTAGTGAAACTTACCTTAAAATTTTTTTCCATAGTGACATATCTACAGTTATCTTGCAGACAATAGCTCTACAAGATAAGTTACATTAAATTCTAAGAAAAAAAAAATAAGTTTGACAATTTAACATTAAAATTGTTAAAAAGTTTAGAATTTGAAGAACTTGTGAAAAACTTGAAGAACTTAGCCAACTTGAAAAACTTGTAAAGAACTCGCAAAGAATTTAAAGAACTTGGTCAACTTGAAGAATTCGTGAAAAACTCAAGAAGAACTTGAAGAATTTAGCCAACTTGAAGAACTCGTGAAGAATCTGAAAATCTTGAAAGACTTGAAGAACTCGTGAAGAACTTAAAAAATTTGAAGACTATGAATATTTTGAAAAACTGTTCTTCACGATTTCTTCATTATTTTTTTAATGATTTTCAACTTTAATATTAAAGAATAATTGATGAATAATTGCTATAACTTACTAAATCTATCGTATTCTTGCTAGAAAGAGTACAAATAATATTTTTTTTTTTCAAATTTAATACCAATAAATCAATAAATATCATTATTAAAAGATTAAAAAAATGTTAAGATATATATATAAAGAGAAATAGAGAGAGAAAATATATATTTTTTAGCAATCCACAATCTTCTGCAATTGATTTGAGTAAAAAGAAAAAAATTGAGAGATAAATAGAGAGAGAGAGGAGAGAGAGCAAGTCGATCAGGAAAAGAGAAAAAGAAAAAAAAGTGAAAAATATTTTAGACATTATATACCTCCAAAAAATTATTTTTACAAGAATTATTAAAAAAAAAATATTATTTTTACAAATACGACTGTTATTGGAATCATTTTATCAAATTCCCCTATTTTAGACTGTAGGAACAACTAGTATTTTAGGCCGTAGGAACAACAAACGCTTTAATTTCATACTTAGTCCTGATTATTTTGTTTAACTTTTGCACGTGGCCCAGAAAAACGAACCTTGTCAAATCAATCCCCAAGCAACACATACATGCATTCATCTACAATATATTTACATACTCATCAATAATGGATTGATGTTTCTAAATTAAGCATGCCAGCACAGTTTTCTGATCTCAATTAATCAACAAATACAAGATACTAGTTTCCTACAAAATTTCAATTGGTATTATATGAGCAATTGAATCGATTGCATTAGCCAATAATCTATAAAGAGATGTCTTTATTAGAGAAGCTTGATAGGCTTATAGTTAGAATTACTGAGAAGATTATCGCTTGTCTTGAATTCTAATATTAGTAATCAAGCTGAAGATTAAAATTAATACATTCATTTCAAATTAGTTGTGGTAATTTTACTAGGTCGTTATTCCGGAAAATATTTGTGATCTTAGCTCATAATTTATAATGGAAAATCTCACTGCTTCACTTTAATAAATTCAATGCCATTTTGTTAAATATTCTGAACAAAATAGTACATTTTCTATTCGCTAATACATTATGTTAGACTTCAGAATCATAATTATCAGCAAACGGGATATGAAGTGGAAATGTGTTTCTGGTATGGGTCTGGTAGGCATGAAATATTTAAGAAAAACAAGTAGGAACCGTATGTAGTAAACACGTTGGCTACACAGCATACGCTTGAGAAACCCCTGAGATACTCCGATCTAAAGAAGGAAAACCTTTAAAGACCATTGGGGATGCTACAAGGTAAACACTCAAGTTTCACAAACAAGCATGACAAATAGATAAATAAAATTTAATAAAAATATGGTGAGACTAAATTTTAAAGTATTTGTATGCTAATAAAATAAAAGATTTTCTTGACATATTCTTTCCACTTATGAGTAGTATGTTTATGCAAATACTCAATTAATACAAATGCAAGCACTTCTATGTTTGAATTTTTTTTTTTTTTTGGGTATAATCATCCGGTATCTTGAAACCATATTGAGCTCTGATTAATCCGAATTCGAGCTGGATAGGAGGGAAAGGTTCACCTCCCTTTATGGTCCTACCAGATTCGAACATGAGCTAAGGGGAAGTATAACGTGGCAGATCGAGAGGGGGCATGGTTAGCCATGACTCCCCAATCTCAGAAATTTCTATAGATTAGAAATTTTTTAAAATAAGGTGGCCCTCCTAATAAAATAAAAAACAATCTTATATAGAACAAATACACAAATGAATTACACATGTTTACCACTATATATTTCTACCTTATACTGTCTAGAATAACTAGTGCATTGGACAAAGAAATCCAAGAAGACACCATCCAAATAGAGAGATAAAAGGGAATAGTACATTGTTGTGTATATATATATATAATTTTTTTGGAAATATGTATATATATATAATAGTAATCGTAGAAAGTTAAAATTTTCATTTCCTTGCTGCATAAGGTGAAATCGCTCACCCTGGACGTCCCCACGACCCATAAAATTTTCATTTCCTAGGCAATTGGGTGGATACAAATGTGCCCCCACTTAATTATGTTTCTTTTATTTTTTTGTTGAAATAAATAAATACATAGATGTATTTTGAATTTTCAACTTTATGAAGTGTAAGAAAAGTTTGGCTTCCATCAGAAAATAATTTTAGTCTTGACGGCCTGCCTATGCTTAAATGATAAGGTCTAGACGGTATTACAATATTAGCTCCAATACCTAGATTTTTACTAATAAAACTCATATTTTGGAGACTAAAAATTTTGGATATATATATATATATATATATATCCAAAATTATGTTGCATAAAAAGGTTCAATTTCAAATGCCAATTCATTTGACTTATGTTGCATAACAAACAAAGGCCACATATACAATTTGTTTGTATATTTGATTCTTGTTATATGTGTACTGAGTTTATTTGAGTATGTTGATTATGTTGCTAAAGAAGTTAAATTTGTGCGTGGGTTGATTTTTGTTTACTTAGAAGAAATGAATGAAACAAATATGTTTTTTATATACATATATGAAGCTTTTTGTCATTAGTAGTGGCAAAATGCATTATATTTTCTATCTTTTCACAGCTGCTAGTGGCAAATCAGTTCAAAAAAAAAAAAAAAAAACACTTCGCTGCTAGTAGTGATAAATTGCCATAGTTTTTAGTATTTTTTATCATTACTAATGGCAAATTATTTTACTAAATAAAAAAATAAAAATAATTCACCACTGGTAATGACAAATTGTAGCTAGGAAAAATATACTTCCCCATTAGTGATGGCAAAAAAACCTCAGATATTATTTTGTTTTTTATGTATCGAATGTACAACCCCAAAATGGCAAAAAAAAAAAGCCCAAACTAGTTCATCCCTTGGATTTTGATAATAAACGTCTATGAGATGAGTGATGCCCAACGTATGAAGGAGGTTGGTTGGAATTTTATAATTTTTTTGAAAATATTGTATCTTTTGGGACATCAATGTTGGTACTCACGAAAGGTATCAAATCCTTACCTTTTTTTGAGTTTATCATGACATCTATTTCTACTCAGCGGAATACAAGGGTGGCTGGAAATTGAGCCTTTAGAGTAGTTAGAGAATTGCTTCGAAAATTATGATATTCGATTTGTTTAGACTCACGGGTGATTCGATTAAAATATATTTATTTATATTTATATTTATACTTATATATGCAAATATAAAATATAAGTAAATAAATACATTTATTTATTAAAATTAAAAAAAGAAAATTCGAGTGGAGTTCAAGTATAAATATGATCACTCATGAAATGTGCAGAAAGATAATCTAACAAGTATATTTGGGAGCGATGTAGCTGTATTTAGTAAGAACCGAGAATCGACGTTAGGAACTTTTACTAATTTAGAAAATCCTAAGAAATACTTAATCTCACAATTTAGTTCTTATAGTTAACTTTTAATTATTAAAACAACTTAATTACCCATACTCCTAATTGCTCATTGGTTGATTATGATTGATTAAAAATTAAATAATTATTTTTTGAATGGAAATTTAACAATAATAATTAAAATTTTTACTCAAATGGAGAATCCTTTAAATTGGTTTCGTCTCCTAATCTCTCTATCTGATGAGCTCTGAATAAATATTGTCTAGAAAATCATTAATTTTTATAATCTAATTTATTTTGATCGAAAATACCATCGGGAGTGTATCTGGAACTCCATAACTACAGATATATGATTTATAAGGTACTCAGATAAGTTAAAAATCCTAAATTTTTTTACTAAATCAATTTTCAGATTAATTTTATTAAAAATATACTCATCAATTAGAGTTTAGAATTCCATTAATTTATTTTCATCTCCTAACCAAGAAAAAACTTAACCTAACATATTCAAGGAAAACATAACAATAATATTTAAACAAAATAACAATAAAATTGCATACTATTAAAAAATATATAATCGAGAATAATATTTAAAAAGAGCACTACAAATAAAGTAAAAATAAATTAATCACTCCCAAAAATATTGAAATTAAAAAAAAAAATTCACTACTAAATTTATAGCTTCCATGAAGTTGAAAAAAAAAAATTGTACTCAAAGGATAAGAAATATTTAAACAAAATAATAATAAAATTGAATACTATTAAAAAAATATAATCAAGAACAATATTTAAAAAGAACACTACAAATAAAGAACAAATAAATTATATCACTCTCAAAAATATTGTATCGAAACGATTAGACCGTAGCTGCTGCCTTCTTAAAAATAAAAAATAAAAAATACCGCCCTTCTACGTTACTGCCACTGATATGATGTATTAGGTCTAGGTTCATTTTTTCTCTGAGCATATATACATCAAATTTTGCATTGGGGTTGGGCCCACACTAATTGTATGGCCAATATCCTAGTCAATCAAGAATTCTGTTGATGGCATGGAAATTTTTTTTGTGAACAAATTCCCCCACCAAGTCACCGTAATGTCGTTATCTGTAGGACTTTTGATAAATTTTAACATGACTCTCTCAGTCTCCTTCATGGTACAAATTAGTCCTTGGAACTGATAATTTGATCATTAATCCTTTTAGGCTTAAACTTTTTTATATGAATCTCTGGAGCTTTCCAATCCTGATCAAGAATCTTCTCATTTAAAGTTAAATTCCTGCAATTAATACCAAAACAAGTAATATTGAAAGATAATAAGTTTGATATGCTAAAAGCTAGAAAAATGACTTTAAAATATGAAATAACTATTTAATAGATACACTTTTATAGCTCAACCACACCCCCGATTTAAACGTTGCTAGCCCCTAACAATGCAAAACATCTTGTAGGTATGAACTGTTAAGCTCATGTGACTCTAAAGGGTAAGGAAAACAAAATAAACAAATGCCTCCAAGGAATGACAAAAGAAAAAAAAATAATAAAAAACCTAACCACTTTCGTAGTAATCACGAATGTATTTAGTCTATACAGTAAGCCTTTAAACACATAATTGTCCCGTAATGGATGAGTATAGTCTTGTGAGAGCTTACCAGGGAAACACCCACAAATACTATTAAATTGAGTTTCAATTTTTTAGACATTAAAGTTCAAGTCAAATAATATTATATCGAATTGCTGCAAATTTAACATGCTAGACCGGTCAATCATCCTAAATTCGAGTGGATATAATCTTTAACTAGGTCCGAATTGCATCACATAATCTCAATTACTTGAGAAATTTTAAACACATGGAGAGTGAATTCTCTATAAAATAGCAAGATTGTATATAAATCCAATTTTTTTTTTCCATACTTGGACTCAAAATAAATTTCAAAAAGGATTCATTCAATTAAAATTTCCATATTCCATAACCTAAGTTGATTGTTAATGCGATGTCATTCAACTTAAATTCCACATTATCTCTCCAGTAACACTCCGTTATAATTTTTAATGGTAGTTTTTTTTCTCTTTCTTCTTTTTTCAATCCAACCAATGTTCTAGCCATTTTTTTCCCTCTTTATTCTTTTTTTAATCCAACCAATGTTATAACCATTTTTTTTCATTTTGTTTTACCATCATTGGGCTCTTGAATCTCTTCAATCATTTTTAGCCTTTGGTTTCAATTTTACTTTTAGATAAGTGGAAATAGGTATACATGTCTTTTCAAAGAAAAATAATTGAATCATCTTCTTTCAAAGAAAATTTTTCATATATTTTCAAACTATTTCAAAATTCTATTAACCTTCACTAGTTTAACTTTTCAAATAATTTCCTTCAAGTAATACATATCAAACATAATGTATTAGCATAGCTAGGAAAACAAGGACAATAACTAGTCCTACATCATTTCTTACAACTCAAAACAATTTAGCCATTTGATAAATTATTGGAACTCAAATGCATACGCACACAAGACTATTATCAAGCAAGCCATCATGTTTATTTTTTACTAATTCTTATTTTATTTCTT
>MKEJ01080975.1:0-14306 GCA_001753735.1 Embelia ribes | reverse complement strand
AGGAGACTCTCCACAAGCTCTTGACTGAGGAGACCCTCCACGAGCTCTTGACTGAGGAGACCCTCCGCATGATGTACAAGGACAAGGCCAATCGTGATTATCATGGTCATGACGGGAAGAGGGAGAAGAAGAAGAAAAAAAAGGAGAAGAAGGGGAAGGAGAATAAGAAGAAGAAGTAAAGAAAGGTACATGAGCACGGTCACAATAGCAGTAGCGACAATGACTAAATCTTTTCTGTGATGAGCCGCGTTTTTATTTTTGTGAATTTCTTCTAGTCTTTGGTCCAAGACAGTAGGATGATACACGAAAAAATTTGCATTCAACTTGTTAAGAACCAAAGGTTTGCTCGGGGCTAGAGTTGAGCCATAATCTTAAAATACAGTATGTACCTTATTTTAGTGCAAAATTTATTTATTTTTTGGTTGTTTTTCATCCTTCCTCTCCCATTTTCGGATCGTGGCTTTGTAACAATTGTGGCAAATATTGTTAAATAATTTACAACTCAAGATATATCTCAAGAAGTTTTGTGTCTATTGTGACTCTAGCATCTTAGCTCTGTACTGCCAGTAAACATGAGTTCAGGTGAATTTAGTTAACTGATAATTTTTAGCACATTAAAATGTCTTAGTGGTGGATCTTGCGAGGGGAAACAAATTTCGTATTTTCCCTCTACTCTGTCATAAAACAAATATATACCACCTCAAATGTCCTCCTAAGCCTCAACTTGGTTTTATTTCAATTCATTTTGGCCCCTTCGCAGTTAAAACCAATAACAAATAATACGATTTTTTTTTAATCTTGTGATTTAATTTACCGCTTTGTGTAGGTGGATGAAAGATCTTGGAAGTTACGAGGTGTTTGTGTGTTGTTTGTTCTGTTGAATAATGTTTTATGAATAAATTTCGGAGAGGATTATTATTATGTATTATTACCTCAGTACTAAAGAATGTGAAGCAGTATGGCATGTACTTGGGAGTGGGCTTTAATGTAACTTTTGTTTGTTTTCTCTAATAAATAATATTTACTTATGGTTTCCTTTCAATCTATTGGCCTCAGTACTGTGTATGTATCAGCTGTTTTCCTAAGATTCTATGAATAAAATAACTAAAATGTTAAGAAAATAAAAGTTTTAAACGTGCCTAAAGTAGACTCTTTTTTTTTTCTAAGGAGGATTTAGAGGATGTTTTTTTACATGGTAACGAGAAATCGCCCACATCGTTACGTAACATTGTTATTGGTTGAAACCGCTGATGATGGCTTACGTAACATTGTAACATCGTTACAAGATATGATCTTCACTAAAGCAGGCTAATTCTCAAATCAGAAACCCGATATGAACTTCATCAATTTTCCAATTGCTGTGAAAAGCCAAATCATTAAAGGTTGAGCTAAAGATTTTCCAAAGAGTAGAGTACTTAGAAAGCAAAACGGGAATGCTAATTTTTTGTAATGAAGAATAATGCTTATTATTTCTGAATTGAATGTATCATGGTATATATATACAACTCACTTGGGACCAAATTTTAACTATAGAACTATATCATAAGTATAATAGGTTATATAATCTAACACTCCCCTCATATTGGAGCATGAAGGTCCGTAATGTCCAACTTGTGAGGAAACAACTGATGCATGTCACGACTAGGAGGATTCTTAAAGATATCAGCAAGTTGTTGTCACGTTCCAAATTCCGAAAAACTCGGGGATACAAGTAAGATAAAAAGGAAAGAAAAGAAAGGAAAAAGGAAAAGAAATGAAAATACAAATGTAGTACCACTACGCCATCTTCACTAACAATCTAATTACTTATACGGAGTAATACTATGCAAGTAACTACAACAATCCGTAGCAACAACAGTCATATTATGCATATAGTCTGCCTACAATAATATGTATAATAGCAATGCTATAAAAGAAAGGACAATGCTAGTAAAAAGAATGAAATATCAACATCAACATAGTAAACTACCTTGTTTACTTACAACGCTTGAAGATACTTGCTTGACAAAATAAATAAGAAAGAAGTTCCATATTGTTCTTGATAACAAAATACTACAACAACAACAATAATGAATAACTTCTACACTACGCCTCTACCAAAGCTTGCTATAATATCAAAAATATGTACACCAGCATCAATGTATCCAATGTTGCTCAACGCTTGCCTCCGCACCTACAAAATATTATTACAAGAAAAGAGCATAAAAGTAATATGATTAGACAATCAACTCTACGATAAAAAATGAAACTATGCTATATATATGACATGAGTAACACACTACACATAGAAAGAAGATACAACATGATCATGGATGCTATAATGAATCATGAACGCAATGCACACCACATTACGACACCATGCCACTCAAAGTACTCTAATGCACGACGCCGACACATAACGCCGACACATAACGCCTATAAAGTTGGGACTTGTATCTATACGCATTTTTATAAAAATGGGCTATAGTATGCCCGCTAAGATCCGCCACTCACATGTGGCATGATCAAAGCCTTCATTGACCCACCACTCATGTGCGATCAATGGATAATCCTTGCTGCAGATTTTTCGACTTTCAGGGTAAGGCTATAAGCCTCATTGCTTTCATACATTTTAAATAAATTCGATACATTTGTCCCGAAAAGAAAGAAAAAGACTCAAATCTATACAACACATGTTTAATGATAACATGACTTCCTTTCAATTAAAACTATGCCTTCGCTTATCAATGCATTTAAAATCATGTTTTAAGTATGAAAACATGCTACGCCTACACATGAATGAGATGTTATACTTCGCCTATGCATAAGAATATGTACTACGCATTTAAACATGAAAATTATGCCATGCTAGATAATAAAATCATGTAATCATGTTAAAGCTACACCATACAATTATACCAAATAACTATACATACAAGACGTATCCATCACGCCAACATACGGTTAAAATGTCAAGATTATATTAAAATTCATAATCTACCATACCACAACTGTGCTAGAAAGGCCTCTCGAGAAGCTATGCCCAAAACCCACAAATTCATTTATAGTAATTTTAAATAAGAAAAATAGATTATAATTTGGAATATTAAAATAGGAATGAAGGGAATAATTTTTTATGCATTTTTCTATATATAGGTGCCTTGATTTCATCTAAATAAAATAATATCATCTAACTGATTTCTACTCTGTCTCCGGCTCATTTCCTTTTTTATTTTTTATTACATAAAAAATAATAATTTTTTATGCATTTGTCTATATATAGGTGCCTTGATTTCATCTAAATAAAATAATATCATTTCCTTTTTTATTACATATGAAAACCACCATAGTTTTCTGTTATCATTTGCTTTTGCTTTTTTTCGTTATTAGAGTAAATCAGTGTCCTGCGTAACCTTCATTACGTACCCAATGTTAACTTATTTTGATTTTAGATTTAAAACTTATTATTTGTAGTTTTAACTCTACTAAATTGTTTTGAAAATTTTGGGTGTTTATAGAATTTAATATGCATACGTAATGGCAATGTATTCATGTATTCAAAACAAAGAACTAATACTTTTTTTTTTTTGTTGTTGATAAAGTCCCTTTGTGATTGCATCATTTATATTAATTGATTTGTATTTAGTGATATCGGGGGTTGATTGTTTGTTATTCCCTTTACCTATTCTCTTGCAATTGCTCTACATTTAGTGAGAGTTTTATCATTATTTGAACAACGCGATAACTTTAACCTAATTTTTAATTTAATTTGGTATCACAGCCTCCAACAATGTACGTTGCTTATCCAACTATTGCTACTACTTTTGTTACATGAATAGTTCTATATGACAATCTAATTTGCAGCTTCGATTCAAATTTATCATTGATTTTTGTATCACGGGGGATCGATCCGGCCATGAACTCCTAAAGAGTATCGGAAAGGAAAATCCAGTCGTGAATGCAAAGTGGTTTGCAACATTAGACTTGATTAGACATCGTGTTTGGTCGCTATTCTTACTTTATACCAATATTTTAAAACTTCGATTGGTTATCGACTTAGTCAGGGTACTGGGTCATCGGGTCAGTGGTCAGACTGATAGGTCACTAATTGAACCGCATGACCCTATTTATATTAAATTTTTTTTAAAAATTCATGGCATATAAAATTCATACTTAAAAAAAATTGTACATAAATTTTTAAAAATTTCAAAAATAATCACAATACAAATTAACATAATTTCATAAAGCTCATTCTCAAATTCAGGCAATGACCACGACATGAGTCCTAATTAAACAAACAAAAAAAGAGACTTTCACATAACAACATTTCACAAATAAGTTCTAAATATAAATAATACGAGTGAAGAAGTACTTGGTGAGATATTACTGCATTTGTTTTCCTTTCCATTCGTTTTTTCTAACATTTTTTTAATTATATATGATCCGGTCCGGTTCATATAAATCGGCTGGGTTACTGGTTTTATGAGAAAATTGATCGAGTCATACCGGATCACACCGGTTCACTGGCATTTTTTATCCAAAATTGTGCTCGGACTGATTAGGTGGCTAGTTTCCGGTTCTACTGGTCCGACCGGCTAGTCTGGTCTTGGTTTTAAAACATCACTTTATACATACCCAAGTTCATCTTCGGCCTACGGTTAAAACCCTATCCGAATTTATTAAACTGTTTGTTTTAGGATTCAGTAATTATTATTTTATATTCAGCACAACTGCCGGTTATTAATTTCTGTTAAATAATTTTTTAGTGCAAATTAAGTTACGCACTAATCCATTTTTGTAGAGCTTAGAAATTGTCGTAAACAAAAAAGTATTTTTGTCCAGATCTGTTTAACTGTTTGACCAGTGTCGTTGATGTACAAATATACGGTTCATATTTAGACAGTTTTGTTTTGTAGCTCCATTCTTGAGAGGTAGTCCAGAGGTAAATAAACATATTGCAGAACAAAAACAAGAGCTGGAATGAAAACGTGAAAATATCAGATCTGTAGTTCAAAAAATAATAAGAGATAATTGGAGCCAGAATTTAAAATGGGAACATCCCTTTTACATTTTTAGTAACTTAGTCAGGAGAATTGCCTTCTCTGATATGGTAATATAGTAACAACTAGGAGTCCAATTAATAATAACGAATTTATTATAAATAAATTTTGTATGTATAATTCTTTGTACCCAAATATATTGCTATTCTCTTTGTACTTAAGAATATTATCCAAGTTTAATTTTTTTTAATTTTTTTACTTTTTACCAATTAAAACTTAAGAGAGTGCTAGGAGGGTCCGGTGACACACCTAGCTCAAAATATGATTTTTAGTGATTTTTTTAATTAATTATGGAAGGTTATAGCCTCTGCTAGCAAATTTTTAGCTCCATATCCGTATAGGACCAAATACATGGTAAGTGAACTGGCCGAGGGTAAAATAATTAACATTTTCTTCAATTGGAATTGATAATAGTGGTGTTGCACAAAATTGAAACCGTCGATAACTTTGTGATTACAACAATCAGTAACGGCCAATATGCATTATCGCGACAACAATTTCATTTAAATTTTAGTTTTGTAGTACAATTTTTTATAAAAAAATCTATTAATCAATGCGAAGAAATATCATTCTTGAAAAACTGATTTATTAACATCCCTCTAGAAACATAAAAAGTGAGAAAATACTTTGGACATACACTTAAAGAAAGATTGAGTTATCGAGATGTATGTGTTATCTTATGCGTGCCGATAAACCGCCAAAGGGGCTTTCGGCTATTTTTAGCCATAGAGAGTCAGCCGAGGGGGTGAAGCTAGTTTCTGTTTTTATTTTGTTCGTTTCTTTTCTTATGACTTAAGGCTAATGCATACGAAAATAAAAATTTACCATTGTCCTCTGTCTACATATGTTATTATTAACTTCTGCCCTTGAGGTAATCTAATTATAGCCGCTAAATCCAAGAACAAAAGCACTAAAAATAAAAATTTACTTTTAGAGACTAAGTTTTTTTTTATTGTAAAACGTAATGAAAGTTACCTCTTGCAACATTTTTGTCGATACAGTAAAATGTCTTATACTTTCGTTATTGATCTTTTGCTTTATCATTTTATCTACCATGCTTAATTTACTTTTAAGGACCTTTTACAACCTAAATATTGACTGTTAAAAAGTATTAAGTATAAGTTTTGTTCTAGTAGCTGAGTTTTGTTCATAAAAACCGAGTTTCTTTTAGTAAATATTAGTATAAAACTATAATTCTGTGAATCATAACATGGTGCAAATTTGTACTATTTACAATTCTCATGACTTTTTCTGTTACTTCAGCTCCAACCTATTTTGCTACATATAGGCTCCCCTATATTTAATTTAGAGTAAGCCAATAAATAATTAGAAAGTGCAAGAAACTATCCAAGACACAAATGTTAGGTACATACGTATCTTTATAGCTAAATCTATATTTGAAAAGAAAGGGAGATGGAGATGTGGTTACAGTTGTTAGCGTGTAAGTCATCAGATTGCGGAGCAAAAGTGAAAACAAGATCGCGTACAGGAGGGTGAAAGAGTAGTGCCTAAAGATTAAAAAACCGTAAGAACAGAAACGGAAACGTACCCTCTCTATGAAGGATTTGGTGAAACCAATTCATCTAAATGATTTTCCACCCTAAAAGTTAGCCTTTAGGGACTAAATTCACGGAGATCATCCCAACAAACTATTCAATCCCCTAAAAAATTGCGAGTTTGCTATACTCTCCCTCTAAAAGTAAGAAACTATTGTTTATACCCAATTCTTTATTTTTAAGTTTAGGGATTGGAAATATATATTCTAATTGGTTTTTCGTTAGCGGAAACAATAATTCTGTCTAATTTGATCATAGGACATCATCACGACGCTAAGGCCACCTTTACCTAAATCTCCAAACCAACCTCTAAGTTGAACTAAGGGACAATCAACCTCTAAACCCCAAAATGAAAAAAAACATTAGCTACCATGTTGTTATTATTTCCAAAAATGCAATTCCAAGCCCAAAAATGAAGCATCGGCGGAAATTGTGTTATTCGACCCAGAAATGAACATACCTAAAATTCGGGATATCCGGAAATAGTGGTACACTCACAGAAGCTCATGGAACTCGAGAGTTACTGTACACTCATTAGGTCCGGGGACTTATCGGTTGCACCATTAAGGCTGAGACAAGGGTTTAAATAATGATAGTGGCTATTTTAACTATAACGGTAGCGATGTAATAGTTTTGGGTCATAACAGCCAAAGGGTAACGGTAGCAAAAATTAGAGTAATGAATTTTTATCATCTTTAGCATTACGGTAATGGTAATGGTAATGATGACGGTATAGGCTGAAACTATTGCTTAAAAGCATTACGTAACACTAACGGACCATATTCAAAACGTTGGGCTAAGAGATCTTATGGGATAATGCAGTCAAAAATGCCTCGGTTTTTGAAGAGGTTGCGAATAAGATTTATGGGATTTTACATGGGAGAATTTGGACAGGGCATAACATACAAAGGTCTAATTGTGTTCGAATTTGGCAGACACCATCTGTTGAACACCCATGATTTCACTTTTCACTATTTTTGAAAATTTGTGACAATTATAATTTAGTATGCATTCTTTTGTTTTGTTTTTGGAAGGTGTTATATATCTAAGCTTTTAACTTTTCACATACGTATTTTAAGCATAATATGAGACCTACTTTGTTACTCCTTTTTAAAAATTTTAAATAAATTCCACGCATAAGCTTTTAGAATCGCAACAAAAACAAACTCATACTGCGATATCAAAGAACAAGTGTCGACAACCGCGCAATAATGAATCAAAAACCGCCATAATCAATACTAGGCCGATTACATAAGAGAGCCTTGTCACTCAAATTAAGCCCCTAAAAGAGCAATTGTTCCAAATGCCTATCAATTTTATGAGCATGTGTATGCACTTGTAAATATCAAACAAGTACTAATTAATATTGCAATATTTTGTTTTCGGGCACCCCCATAGGACACAATTACACACCATACAGAAACCCTCAAATCACAGTGCATTTTGCCCTCGATTTTATTGTAGCAACTAGATATTGAGGACTGGCAAACACAATACTATCCACAATTCTTGCTCCCAAATATACATACACACACAATATATAGAAGGCAGACGCAAACGCTGGCACAAGCACAGACACAGATACAGATGCAGACATGATTAATGAAGCTTGATTTTTGTTTAGACGCTAACCACAGCTTCACCGACGGTTAAGAAGATGTTACCACCAGCTTTGTTTGTGAAGTTTGCAAGCTTGAGCTTCTCAATCACTTGCCACCTAGGGTTTGCCATTGCTAACTGCGAGTAAGAGATAAATAGCGAGAGAGAATAGTAAGTACTAACATAAGATAGACGTTAGGATTATCGAAGAAGTGAAAGGGATTTATTTTTATACCTCCGTGCCCTGCGCTGCTAGTTTCTTTCGTAGTTCTTCAAGAGAAGAAATTCCAGATGTGTCGATATTCATCAAGTCTGAAATAAAGAATCATTTTTTTCCAGTTAAAGGAACAAAATTTATATAATGATTCGATATCTATCAGTATTTCTTGTGGATTAATAAAAACTTTACTCTTGATACAAAGTGCTTATGATTTGGTATCTATCAGTATATTTTGGAATGTTTGTTTCTAGCCATTAGTCTGCTGTACAAAAATTGGATTGCGAACAATTATTCGTCGGTGAATCAACATGCTGAAGAAATAGAAAAGTTAATCGGTTGAGTTGGACATAATTTAATTTAGTGTTGGTTTCAAATTATTTTTGTTTAGTAGGTGCAATGCGCATTGCATTATGCACGCGTAAAATTTAAAGTATAACTAACAAAATATTATAGGAAAACGACCCGAAAGAGTTACTCACTCGACAAATCAAGAACAACTAGCCGGATTCTCCCTTCGGCATTTCCTTTGTTCTCCGAACCTTCTTTTTCACACACCCACTTCAAAATCCTAAATATATAGCCAAAACAACGATAAAAATGTATCATTTCAAATTATAAAAACTACACATTTATTAAATGCTGTGCATAAATTTCCTTCTTTTTTTTTTTGTTTTCCTATCAAGTATTTTTGTACCTTTCTTTGACAAAACCAGCATTGGCGAAGCAGAGCAATGAAGATTTGATCCGAATGGTAATAGTAGTTGGGGTCGTAACTGCCATCGGGTATTGATTTACATCGCAAAATATGTCCGTCCCAGGAAGCTTTCCGATGTTTTCTATTCCAGGTTGAATAGCATTCACCGTTATTCTTGCGAATGATATAATCACCTGCACGATAACAAGGTTTCCACAAGTTAAGTTAATAAGTCGACGCGATGGTTTTTTTCAATATAGCATTCACAATTGTATATCTAGTTGAATCTTGGTATAGTTGCGGGAGTTCGTAGGCACGGTTTTTTTATTTTTATTCTTTTTTGGAGATGATTTAGATGTTTCCAATGAAATCTAGGAGATTTGACACTAGCTTTTGTGAAAATACATAATTTTTTTTTTTAAGAAAAGAATTGCCGAAAGAAACCGACTTAAAATAGTTGATTCAGATTTTTTGACAATAAAGTCGGAGTTTTTCCCAAGTAAATTGGGGTTTTCATATTTTGGAATGGTACTTTTGTCCAAAAAGTACTTATTGCTTGTATATGTTCACTGGGAGCATATCGTTCTAAAAGTAGAAAAGATTTATTTTTCTTTTAGAATAAACTTCTTAGTTTTTGTTAAAGAAAACCATACGATATTACTTTTGTTGTCGGACTTGTGGGTTGTTCTAGCCTAAAGTTAAAACTATACTCATTTCTTTCAACTAATAGAACCTTTTAAGTGAAAAGTGTACGACCTTTAGTATAATTCTCCAATCAATTATAATAAAGGAAATAGAAAATATTTCAATATCCTATTTCGTGTCATACCGAAACAATGTTGTAACTCGTTACGTCCTTCCAACGATTTAATCCATCTCTCTTATTTCGATCTTTTAGATAGAAACCAAAAAACAAAAATTGCACATTTTATACGTTTTGTCACAAAATTTGCTTTTATGTTTTAATAACAAGATAAGTGCTTATACACATTATTGTGCATTTTGACCTACTTTTAGGTCACTTTTGCAAAGTACCACTTCACCAGTGTTACTTAGTTTGTAGAGTGGAGAATGAACTTAGACCCCTTTCCAAAGGCATGTTCATTTGCACACTATTTTCCCTTTATTCCAACCATCATGAAAATATTTGACCTTTTTTCCACCATTGCTTTAAATTATTCCAATAACTCTTATGATCATTAATCTCAAAGATTTAACAAACACCTATCATAAATTGCAGATGATGGACTATTTGGGCTATAGAGAATATCGGCCATAATCTTACCGATCTTTTTTTTTTTTTTTAACAAAAGTGTGAATTTAATGAAAGATTTACTCTTTTTTCTCTAAACATGGCTTTATGTGAGCAATAAAATTAACTCATTTAAAAACCAAAAACAAAAAAAAAGAAGAAAGTAATTTGTTAAATTTAAGGCCATTAAGGTATTAAATACCTTACTGCACTAAGAAAATATCATAAATTAATATTAAAATTATATTTTGAATTCTAAAACATTTTATATGAATGGCCTATATGTGTCGTATATTTCTTTTGTTTACATACATGAATGCCAATATTTTTTGTAATTTTTTTCTTGAATATCCCAAAAAACATAAAGGTGGTTTATTTGCGAACTCTTATTTTATAAGCGTTCTTGAGAAAATAAATATTAATCATGGAGACGAGTCTGCCACAAATTGATCACAAAAATATATAGAATTTGAAATTTGATACCGTGATAATTATCTTTCAGGTCGACAAGGAGAACGTTAAGCATATATTTTTTAGTTTATTTATTTTTTATAATTAATTATATTTGTATTTTTAAAGTAGCTTATTACTATATCCATAATTTTCAAATATTCAAAATGATTTAATGAATTTAGCCCAAGTCTCAGCCATTTTAATCCAAACATAAAAAGGTTCAGCTTTAAATCTAAAAAATCAAATGATCTTAATCTTTATTGAAAACACATAAACAGTAAATGAGCTAAAGATGATGTAGAATAAACCCTAAATATCTTCGTAGCTAGTGTTGTTAGAATAATGTGACAATATTATTTACGTGCGTGCGTGCGCGCATTGGGGAGAGACAATAAGAGAAAAGACCGAGAGATACTACCGCAACAAGAAGACCAATTTCAACCGATGCAAACAAGACACCAAAAAATGCTCCAATGCAAGCAAGAAAGTCGAGCTTATCGACCTTCCAAATATGATATGCTTCGTTAAGGTCAATAAGCCCTGGCAAAGCCGAAAGGATGATTGAAGCTAGAATCGCCGTAGGAGTATAGTAGAGGAGCCTCGTGAAGAATTGTAGCGATAAAATCACAGTAATAGCCATCACTATATTTGACACAACTGTTTCACAACCGGCGCTAAAATTCACAGCAGTACGCGAGAATGAGCCTGTTCAACAAGGTTACGCAAGAAAAATTTGTAAAGACATTAATATCGTATTACAAAATATAAAAAATAAAACAAAAAAAAAAATATAAAAAATAAAACAAAAAATAAACAAATATCAACTTACAGTACGCTTGGATGTAAAAGTTTACGTGCAAACCTAATTTGGACTTTCAGATGAAAAAAAGGAGCATGAAAATTAGTTTTATTTTTCTGACAACTTCAAAAATAAAAGTTTCTTAATTAATTTACTTTTTTGAAATTGATAGTATGAAAAACAGAAAATAAGTATGTACAAAACGGGGCAGGAAGTTTCACTCCAAAATTTAGAAATTCTAGTTTCTGCAAAGCTTATGAGCCATTGATAAGATTTTGCTTAGGTGACATCATTTAATTTCATCATTAAATTATATAATAAACAACGAAAAGTATGATAAACGTTGCTTGTTGGGCCCACATCATCAGCTACGTCGTGGATTGCACGCCCTTCCTCATCATTTTGTTTTCATACACGTACGGAAAATAATTGCAGAATCAATAAGCGAAAATAATAATATAAAAAATTTTAAATTTATCATAGAGAGGGAAGTCCAATAAGTATTGCGGGTACTGAATCACTTGCAAAACAGTGATATTCTACATCTGCAAGTGATCCAACGGTCGCAATATTTATTAGATGCTTAATTTAACGGAACCTCTTTGGTCCCATAGAGAGCTATAAAATATTTTGACGATTAAAACGATAGATAAACATCCACGCTAATACCTAGGATACTTAGTGAAATTTTCAAAGTTATCCAATGTATTGTAACCTGCATCAAACTTTTGGTTTGATCCATATGTTGAAGGATTTATTCTTAGAATATCCGAGTGAATATTGAGTAAAGATAAAACTTAAAGAATGCAAACATAAATGTATGGATATCACGTACGTACGTTATAATTTATTGTGTCATCGCTGATCTATTTTGTATTTCCTCTATACGTTGATTAGGAGACTAAATTTGGTGGGAGAATACTATAAATAATGAAAAAGTTAGATAGAAACAAATTGAACTTGTTACGAGGAATATACATTGTAATGGATCAAATTTGGTCACTTTTAAAATTATTTAACAATATTAGTTACTTTTTACTTTTCATAAATGAATTACTATTTATCTAATTTTTAATGACTAAATACCCTTTTGTCCAAAAGCTGACATCTTTTCGTGTCTATTCTTGATACAAAATCATGATTCGAATCAAATTGTATGGATGATATTTAATCAACAGTTGGTTTAAAATCTAAAAAGGAAAGAAAAAAAATTTCATGCTCAAATGGAGTGACAATGTATGGAGAAGTGAGTAAAATATGGGACGAAAAAAAGAACATTGTTCGGTATGAACAAGTTAAATATAATATTTTACTTAAAAGTATGTTCTAAATATTCATTATAGTATATTTTTATATTATAAAGTTACTAGAAATGTATTATTAACCAATTTCAAAGCAATTTATCGGAAGTTTATAATGGGAAAATAACTAAATATTGAGAATCCAAACACAAATACCCTTGTTGAATAATATGCAGAAGAACAATCAAATCCGAAAAGGTTATTCCCATATTATATATAAATTTGGCAAAGCAATGTAAACAATAATTAAAATAAAATAACAAAAACACAACCATAACATATTGATATAACGTGGGAAAAACCTTTCCAAATTAAGAGTAAAAATCCCATGAGGCTATATACCCACAAAATTAATTTACTGACCAATAGAGAGAATATAATCAAAATAATCTTGAGTATATGTGAATGATATAATCCCAAAAGATACAAGAGTAAAATCACAAATAAAATAATAAGAAAATACATAAACAAGAATCTTGAAACTCAATGCAGAACCCAAAAATATAACTGTCAACTCCCCAATCACCAAATATTTATATGTTCTATTCCCAAAAGTTAATCTTTATCTCCACAAAAGTTTTGCTTCAAAAATTCTCAAAATATTATCCTCCATTATTAGTAATTAATAAGTCTTAATACCATTAGAGTACTCATAAAGAGCCAATATTAAAACTCTCTCCCAATTGCCATGGGAACTGCAAAATCTAAAGGTCCCAAAAAATACCAAAGGCTCACGTTCACACTTATATTTTTTATGTAAAAATATAAGCTCAAAGTAATCTAAAAATCACAAGCAGCACAGACAAGACTGGTACCACCGCTGCTCTTTTTCTTCTAAGTGGCATCACTAAGAGAATAAAAAACAAAGTGTGACGTTCCAAGAATTTTCATATTTCATTAGTTGTTTCTCATTTGATTCGTTGTTTCTAATATGATTTCGGTCGCTTGAAACTCATATTAGTCTTCGTTGTTAGGCCATGCATTATTATCATAGTCGAACATTATCGTAGTCGAGCATTTCCATAGTCAAGCCTTTTCGTAGACACGCAATGCATATTGAGATTACATTTTATCGAAGCACACATATTTTGCCGGCAATATATTTTCATGATATATATGTAAATTCATGACTCTCCATGTGCATATTTATGGTATGCATTTCGTAGTTATCGTGACATGTTGTATGAAATTCACATAGTTCGCAATACAACGTTTAGCAGCGTATCGAGTCTTTAAGACATATTAACTTTGATATAACACATATGTGCTTATGTGTTAACTTAGGTGTCATATTACGTTATGTTGTGTGAACAAATTCTATTCCAATACTGAATTTATATCACATCTATGATTAAGTTACGATAAATAATATGGTAGCTAATTTCTCCATTAA
>MKEJ01080974.1:0-21070 GCA_001753735.1 Embelia ribes | reverse complement strand
GTATTTTAGATAATTTGTTGCAGAGATAAACTTTATTTTAGATAGCTGTATTTTATATAATCTGCTGTAGGGAGTAGTTGAATAAACAATTTGTAAAATAGAAATAATAGATTTCATTATGTAAAATAGATAATCTATTTAAATAAGTTGATATGGATACACTTACATATTTAATTAATGGAGTAATAATTAACTAATATAATGTTATAATATTACAGAAACTGAAGTTGTTTTCCACGTGTTGCCAGCAGCGGCGCGTAGCTTAGGCGCGCCGCCCAACAAAGAAGGATGCGCACCTCATCACCTTCCCCAACAATTCGCGCCAAAACCCTCCCTCCAAAACCCCAAATCCTCTCCCCATTAACCGCTACATTCCCGCCACCGACCCAATTTCTATAAGAAAAAATCACACTTCAGTCCCTGTCTCTCTCTCTCTCTCCCTCTCTCTCACAACAGTCTCACTCCGTCTCTCTCTCTCTCTCTCTCGATGGCCCCGACACGCCGCGCCACCAACGGCCGCTCACCTCTGGTCAATCAACAGCGCCAGATCACCTCCTTCTTCTCCAAATCCTCCACCTCTTCCCCTTCCCCTCTCCTCTCCCAAAATACCCCCAAATCTAACCCCAAACCTAGCCCTAGCCGGAGCTCAAGCCCGAGCCCCACAACGCCCTCTCCCATCGACACCAAGCGCAAGAAGCCCCTCCTTGTCATCACACCACCCTCGCCGAAGAAGCTGGTATTCACGGAGGAGGTTGTGAACAGGAGGGTTAGGGTTTATTGGCCGCTCGACAAGTCATGGTACAACGGCTGCGTTAAATCATTTGATAAGATCTCCGGGAAGCATTTGGTTCAGTACGACGATGCGGAGGAGGAGCTACTGGATCTCTCGCGGGAGAAGATCGAGTGGGTTGGGGAAGAAGTTTCTAGAAAGTCCCGGAGGCTGCGGCGTGTTTCTGTTGTAGAAGAGGACGTGGAACTGGAAGAAGAGCCTGAGGGCGGTGATGACTCGGATGACTCGGATTGGGGGAAGAATGCGGAGGTCGAAGCTGAGGAGGAAGAGGAGGGTTTGGTTGATATGGATTTGGAAGACGAAGACAATGATGATATGGGGAAGTTGAAGGGGAAGGGTTCCGTGTTGGGGAAGAGGAAGACGAGTGGGGGAGATAAGGTTGGTGTTAGCAAAAAGAGCAAGAGCAAGGCAGGTGTGGGAAAGATTACGAGTATGAATGCGGTTGATGGAAATGGAAGCAAATTTATTCAGCCTAAAGATTATGTGGGTACGTAATTTACGGAAAGAGATGTTATTGTAGAATGCCAGGATTTGTAGCCACGGAGGTTGTTTATGCCATGTTATGTTGTGCTTTACATATGTTGTCTCTTCCGCTCTATGTTTGGTAGTCGGTTTGAATTGTTATTACGTAGTCAGAACATATACTAATAACCATGACTTACCTAGCATTATGTCATAGTTTGGGCATTACGACCAGTATATCTATTCATGTCTCATAGATTTTCATCTTATGCCTTGAACTCTATAATAGAGACTTGAATTGAAGGAAGGCCCACTCAAATTCCGTAAACATAAAAATAGTATTATGATGAACATTGGGCCACTGGTTCAATGGGATAATTGTAGCAAACCTCCTATTTCTTACGGGGTTAAATAGTAGTACTAGATACACTGGTCTAGTCTTATGGGGGTGTTACTTCTAAATTAATTTTGAGCATTATCATGTTAGACAATTAAATCTTACTGTTAATTGAACTTATGACTAACGAGTACCATATTGGATGAGCTGGGATGCTTTATTAATGGAGAGATTCGATTAGTTTACACGTCTATTATATTGAATGGAGACATATTTCTTGTAGGTCCAGAAGGGTCTAGTGTTGTGAAAGATACTTTGATGGGTGATACTGCAGAAAGATTTGGCGTGCGTGAAGCACAGAAAATGCCCTTCCTTGGCATGTAAGTTTGTTACACTCTCTTTCATACGTAGGCATGACTGCTCTTCACACTGATCTCTGTCTAATTCATCATCTCTGTTGACTTGTGAATTCATGATTGATAGAAGATTGAATGGGCCTTGTATGTGGATTAACAAAGGTTCAGTCTTCATTGTTGAAGAGTTGGATCTCTAACTTCTAATGGTTGATCTGTATTAGTTGTGGTGCTTTAGATATTTCTCTCTCTCCGTCTCTTAACGAGAAGAATAATCTTATAATAAATTTTGCTCATTATTCTGCTTCTCGTTGCTGTTTTAACAGAGGGCGTAGGGACGCTAACAGAAGACGACCAGGAGATGAAAACTATGATCCAAGAACTCTATACTTACCTCCCGAGTTTCTAAAGAGCTTAACTGGGGGCCAGGTAGTAACTCATTACGCATATGTAATTATGAGATATAAAGTGACTAGAATTACAAAATTCGCTTACTACACGAGTATTTGTATCTTGCAGAGACAGTGGTGGGAGTTCAAGTCTAAGCATATGGACAAGGTTCTATTTTTTAAGGTAACAATAGCTCTTTATTTGACATAGTACATTTGTACTGGTTAATTATGTCAGATGCACGGCTATAGTCTTGACTTGTGTGTTTTTGTTACTTCCTCGATGTCATCCTTGTTGGAACAGATGGGCAAATTTTATGAGATTTTTGAAATGGATGCGCATATAGGGGTGAAAGAATTGGATTTGCAATATATGAAGGTAACAACAGTTCATGCACATTACAAGCTTTGGACTCGAATTTTTTTCTTTGCCCATTCAGTTTTTTTCTTTTTAAGATTTTTAATTCTTTGTTATTCGTTTTTGTTATTATTTTTTACGCATTTTTGTTTTATTGCCTTTGCCTGAAATAAATTAAAACATTTAAAGTTTAGTATGTAGGACGGTAGAAAATTAGATTGGGCACTTCAACTCTATCTTTGCCTACCTTAGACGATAATTTTGATGAACTAAACAATATTTCTACCACTTTACACGTGCTTGACTTATACATTTGCGTATACAGGGAGAACAACCTCATTGTGGATTTCCAGAAAAAAATTTCTCAATGAATGTGGAAAAGCTTGCTCGAAAGGTTTGCCTTCCCTTACATCTCATACTATCTGATTCTAAGTTTTGATCTTTGTGATTTTAGCTTTTTTCGTTTCGTTTTCCGTCATAACTATTGCTTACTTCACTGATTCACTGAGCTTCTTATGACCACTGGAGCAGGGTTATCGGGTTCTTGTTGTGGAGCAGACAGAGACGCCCGAACAGCTAGAGCTTCGTCGAAAAGAGCAGGGTTCGAAAGACAAGGTCACTTATGCTAGATCCCTTGAGATCAAGAATTACTCTAAAAATTTTTTATTTTCCATGCGTTAGTTATAGTTTACCTCTTGTATATATAGGTTGTGAGACGTGAAATTTGTGCTCTTGTCACGAAAGGAACGCTAACTGAGGGAGAGTTCATGTCGGCCAATCCGGAGGCTTCTTATCTTATGGCAGTAACTGAAAGTTGTCGTAGTTCATCAGATGAGCAGGAACATGTTTTTGGTGTCTGTCTAGTTGATGTAGCTGCAAGCAAAGTCATTCTTGGTCAGGTGAATCTTAAATATTTAGTGATTACGATCGCTGCCCTCTTCACTCTTGGGGCATAGTTGGTTTTGGAATTTCTTGTTTCAAGACTCTTTTTCTTTCTCTTACTGAAATCTGTACTTCTTGTGATCAGTTTCGAGATGATCCAGAGTGTAGTGCCTTGTGCTGCCTATTATCTGAAATGAGGCCAGTAGAAATTGTAAAACCTGCTAAACTGCTTAGCCCCGAGGCTGAGAGAGTCCTGCAGCGACATACAAGAAGTCCTTTAGTCAACGAGTTGGTTCCACTGTCCGAGTTCTGGGATGCTGGTAAAACAATTTCCGAGCTTACAGCATTCTACAGGCATACGGATGAACATTTGGTGCCTGCATCTTCCGATGAGACAAATTTACCTGTTGTACTATCTGAGCTTGTGAATGCTGGTGATGATGGAAGCAATGCACTCTCAGCTCTTGGAGGAAATCTTTTCTACTTGAAGCAAGCATTTCTGGATGAGTCTTTGCTTAGATTTGCTAAGTTTGAACTGCTTCCATGCTCTGGTTTCGGTGATATAGCTAAAAAACCATACATGGTTTTAGATGCAGCTGCTATGGAAAACCTTGAGATTTTTGAAAACAGCAGAAATGGTGATTCCTCGGGGTAAAATGACTATTTTCTGTTGTGTCACAATCCTTTTCTATATTCACTTCTTTGGATACATTGGTTTCTTCTACAATTTCTAAGCATTTTTCATCTTCATATTCGTTCTTCTTGTAGATCATTATATGCACAATTGAACCATTGTGTGACGCCTTTCGGGAAGAGATTACTTAAAACATGGCTTGCAAGACCTCTGTATCATCTGGAGCTGATTAGAGAACGCCAGGATGCTATAGCTGGTTTAAAGGTAAACTTGTGAGAGTGCCGGTGATGTTTCCCTTTCATAACAAAGTGTACAAAGAACTACAAATCCAGAATAGAATGAGAGTTTGTCTCTTGAGTCCAGTAATTGCTTAAAGGATGCTGTTAGTAACTTTTCTTGTTAGTTTTGCTTTGATGGTTAAACTCTGAATTTCTGAACTCTGAACTCTGAACTCATTTATTTTACAGTAAAGTTTTCAGCACAGTATAATACAATTCTTAGTTCTCATATTGGTATGGGAGAAATGTTCATCCAATGTTTCTATATAGGTTATTTGATTTAATAATTTGTGTTGAAGATAATTAGTAATATAATGTGTCTCTCCCAATGTTTCTATATAGGTTTTTTGATTTTATAATTGGCTAGCTTATATTCCTCATTCTTCTCTTCTATTGGATAGAGATTGTCTCAATCCGCATACATTCTCACTTATAGTTTGCTGTGTAGGTTAACCTTTCCTTTGTTATTGAATTTCGAAAAGATTTGTCCAAGCTTCCAGATATGGAACGAATGCTTGCCCGCATCTTTGCTAGCAGGTAAATATTGTATCATTGATTTTGCAGACTCGATCAATGTATCATTACCTTACAATATTATATGTGGTGGTTGCATTATTTCCACAGTGAAGGTAACGGAAGGAATGCTCACAATGTGGTTTTATATGAGGATGCATCGAAGAAGCAGCTTCAAGAGTTTATTTCAGCACTGCGTGGTTGTGAGTTAATGACCCAAGCTTGCTCTTCCCTTGGTGTGATTTTGGAGAATGTTCAATCAAGGCTTTTGCACCATTTGTTGACTGCAGGTATTATTTGCTTCTATTTCTTTGATACTATGACCTTGAAACTGTTGAATTGAGTCATTTGTGAACTGCCATAAATGCTGAATACTCACAAAAAAGAATGAAAAGGGAAAATTGAAATACTGGCAACGGCATATTTCCCTGCTATAATCTGTTACCCAAATCTTGATCCGCATTCTGTTCTTTATCAACATTATGCAGGAAAAGGTCTTCCCGATGTTCATGCAAATTTGAAGCATTTCAAAGATGCCTTTGATTGGGTGGAAGCAAATAATTCTGGTCGTATAATACCTCACAAAGGGGTTGATGTTGATTATGATTCTGCTTGTACAGCAGTTACAGAGGTGGAGACTAGTTTAAGAGAGCACCTGAAGGAACAAAGAAAATTACTTGGAGATGCATCTGTGAGGACTTGGATTAGGTTATAGTTTTTGTACCGTGGAATTTTCTGAGTACTGACTGGTGTGATAATGTGTTACAGATTAATTATGTGTCCGTAGGAAAGGACAATTACCTGTTGGAAGTCCCGGATTGCTTGAGTGGAAAAGTTCCTAGAGATTACGAGTTAAGATCGTCCAAAAAGGTTAGCCACAAAAAATGTCCTTTCTTGGGTAATATTAACCGTTTTATGTTCTAAGATTTGTTGGTGCAATCAAAAGATGTATTGTTAATAAAGAAGTACCTTTCCACATGATGTGGTATTCCACCTTCATTTTAAGTGCTTTTTTTGCCAGTTCTACCTTACTGTCAATTCGTAATAATGTTATCATATCGCCAAGGTGGTGCTCTGGATTTCTTTCTTTCTTTCTCTCTTTCTTTCTTTTGTAGTTATGGAATTGCTTAATGGTTGGAATATTATCTCAACTTCTCTGCATTTTGTGGAAACAATCTATACATTTGAGTTGTAAGAAAAGTTAATTTTTGCTTTATATGATTTATATTTACACATTGTATAGCATTGTAATTACAGGATGATGTCAAATTGGTGAACGTAGATACATGAGCACCAGGCCACTTGAGATCTAACTTGCGTTTCTCTTATCATTCATCTCACTATCTTCCTAATCTTCCAAATATAATATGCAGGGTTTCTTTCGATACTGGACGCCAACAATTAAGAAATTGCTAGCAGCAGTCTCGCAAGCTGAATCTGAAAAGGACTCTAAGTTGAAAAGTATTTTACAGAGGTTGGTTGGACGTTTCTGCAAACATCATAACAAGTGGCGGCAATTGGTTTCCACGATTGCTGGTATGTATACCTCTTATGCAGTTTGTTTATGAACACTTTTTGCATCATATGTGACAAATAACTGAGTCAAGAGTTTTATATGTTTTGAGGGTTGTATTGCATGTGTCCCATAGAGATCATTCCTGAAAATTACAATTCCATCTTACTATTGGGTAGTGTTCATCTTACATGGATATCGTCGTGTTTTGCAGAACTGGATGTTTTGATTAGCTTAACAATTGCTAGTGACTATTACGAAGGTCCTACATGCCGGCCTATTATCTCTGGGTTGTCATCCACGAGTGATGTGCCATGTCTTTCGGCAAAAAGTTTAGGCCACCCTGCTCTTAGAAGTGATTCTCTAGGCAAGAGCACATTTGTCCCTAATGATGTTAGTATTGGCGGTTCTCATCATGGAAGTTTCATCCTGCTCACTGGCCCTAATATGGGTGGGAAATCTACTCTTCTGCGCCAAGTCTGCTTGGCCGTAATTTTGGCCCAAGTAAGATTTAGGTGAACACAACTAAGGTTTTCTTTCACTGACTATTTTTATCACATTATCCCTTATGCCTTGCCTTCATGTCTACTTGTTTCTCAGATCGGTGCCAATGTTCCTGCGGAGAGCTTTGAAATGTCACCAGTTGACCGGATTTTTGTCAGAATGGGAGCAACAGATCACATCATGGCTGGCCAAAGTACATTCCTGACAGAGCTTCTAGAAACTGCGTCCATGCTGGTGAGTCTTAAGTTACGGCCTTGAGCTCCCGAAACGATGAATTCCTGTTGCTATGAAAACAGATCAGCCAAGATTCCAAATACCACCTCCCTACACCCTTTATCCTTTTTCTTTTTTCATTTTCTGTGATAAACTCGATCTGTTTTGAGTCCAAGTTGAAACAAGGTTGGCAATCACTTAATTAACAAGCTCTTCAGACAAGGTCAATACTCTTTTTGTACAAGCATCTGATTTGAAAATTATGATTTTTGCTAGCGTTAGTAAAACCTGATTTCCATTGTCGAAGTAATTTTTGTTTTTTCATATACCAGATCATCTTGGCATAATTATTTTGTTGGTGCAGTCATCAGCGACTCGCAACTCACTAGTGGCTTTGGATGAGCTTGGGCGTGGGACATCAACTTCAGATGGACAAGCCATTGCGTAAGCCAATTGAAAATTATTTGGCATTTGAAATCACTGTGGCTCCTGGTTTCTTGCGTGCTCATAAGTACATGGCTTCTACATTTGGGAAACTTCATTTGTTCACAAATTCATCTATGGATAAATGCAGGGAATCAGTTCTTGAACATTTCGTCAATAATGTGCAATGCCGAGGAATGTTTTCTACTCACTACCATCGATTAGCTGTGGACTACCAGGACAATCATCAAGTATGCATTCTTATGTTTATTGTTTCTTCTGTATACTTAGAATTTGCATCATATTGCATGCAAGCTACTGCTTAGCTAGATTTGGCAATGTAAAGAAATGTTTTTTGAAATGATGATTTCCATATTCATGCAAAATGGATTTTCTTGTGCTAGCAAAATGTATTTTTTCTTGGGGTTTGTGATCAGGAATATCACTCAGTTTATTTTGTTGTCTCTATCTGCATTGACAAGTAGAGCCTTCCATAAATCTTGTCTTGTTAATTTTGTTCTGTGCCGTCTCTAGGTCTCCTTGTGCCATATGGCTTGCAAAATTGGGAAAGGAATTGATGGCCTGGAGGAAGTTACATTTCTTTACAGATTGACACCTGGTGCTTGTCCCAAAAGTTATGGGGTCAATGTAGCACGTCTAGCAGGTAATGTGTTTCTCTATTCTTTGTCCCTTTTATATTACTTGTGTAAGCTGTGGTGTTTGGGCCTTGAGGTCTCTTTGCTATTGTGTTTTATCTTTTTTGTCTTCCAGTTGCTGGCCTGGAACATTGGTTTAACTAGTTGATGAATAGTATACTTTAATGCATGGTCCTTTATAATAGGACAGGCAATTCCCTGATATTTTCAACTATGTCTGGACTGGTCATCCTCTTAACGTTTGGCTGCTTATCCTACTATCTTACCATTTGTTAATATGATTGTTCGGCTTTATTCAGCATATCTGCTTCCTTTGAAAAATGAGCTTTGAATCCTGACTAGTATTATATCAGGTATTCCTGACACTGTACTTCAAAAAGCTGCTCTAAAATCTCAAGAATTTGAAGGTTTGTATGGTCAAAATAGAAAGAGGTCGGACGACACATCATCTCATACTCCTAAAGACTCGATTGTGGCTCTTGCTCAACTTTTATCAAAAGTTACTGCAAGCCTTAGTTGCCACGAGGCTGCAGAGAGCACACTTGGGTCTCTTAACCAACTGCAACAAGAAGCAAGAATGCTTTTGCAATGAGCTCGTCACCATGCTATTTGTCAACTGGAGACTGTTATTGTCCAATGAATAGGTTATGGAAGCTTTTTGTCTCCATTGTGATGGTAACTCCTTTGCAATGTAAATTCTAACTAGGGACAGCGATTCTGTAGTTGCTCATTGAACTTCCTTTCAATTTTGTAAGTTGAGGGCCAAATTCCCAACACTCTGGGGCCAAACATATGGTATTTTTATTGCAAATCACTAGAGGCGGTACAGGAGGAGAGCTTCGTGCTCCAATTGCTTGTATGAGTTCTGCTAATGGAGCTAATCTACTGCTTTTTCCCTTTTGCTGTAAAGGGGAAATAATGTATTGTTGTATATACTTCACCTTTACATTGTGGAAACTCTTATCTTTTACATTCATATTCCTCCCACAAAAATGGGAATCTTGAAATTTTCTAGAGTTTACAAATTACAGGCACTGCCTTTAAAATAAAAATAAAAAATGAAAAAATAAACACGTGGGCTGCTTCAAAAGGAGTATTGCATGGAAATGAAACTAGATCTCTCATGGCTCATATTGCGATTCGGTATAGCTTTCATCCTCATCTTCATCTGAGCTTGATGTCTCATCAGGCTGCTGAAATATACAGAAAATTTTCTGAGTTATGAGAGTGCTGGTTATAGCTAGGGTTTGACTATTGTGCTGTAAATTACGACATTTACCTCAACCTGAAGGTGATGGTTAATACTTCTCTGGATGACTGTGATTATCCGGATTATAATGCACATTGGTATAATGATTCCGGTGGCTCTTATGAGCAGCAACTGCAATCCACCAACACAAATAAGAACACTTACGATGTATGCATAGGGAGAATGTCACCTTGCAAATAAATTTATTGGTATCAGTTTCACGAGAAGAAAATCAGGTGCTTACTGCAACAAGCGAGAAGGGGTATTCTTCTGCTTCTCCAGTAACCTCGACAATTAAGTGCTTTACCAAAAGTAGAACTGTTAGCTGCACAATAAACATACCAAGCTTCAGTGCAACTATAGAGAAAAAGGAAAATAGATGAAAAGTTATTTTCTTTTTCAATTTAATTAAAGAGGAGAGCTTACAATAAAAGCTAATGTCCTGCAGCAGTTGGCACCACGATCAGCTGGCAATGAACATTCTGCATAACTGTTTTCAAGCGTTCTTCGTTGGGCTAGTCCCGGGTTTTGAAGCGTTCTCTGTCTTCTTGGGACTTGCAAACTTCCCCTATTATTGGTATGAAACATGGCCAAATAAGCACGTATAATCATTATGACATATAATCTTCCGAAGGAGCTAATTTCCTCGGCAAAGTTTTTGTAAAGAACTGCAATTTTAACTGTACTATTATGCTGCAAGTGTATGACGAAATGTAGCAATTCTAACCAAGGATAGCTACAATCGAAAAATTACCTAATGGTAACAACTGCATCGATTAATTGGGACTTTGTGGGAGGAGCTATATACCCAGGTTCAAATTTCTGCCACCAACAACCGAAATTGTTCTCGTTAATGAGTAGAAAGATACAAAACACCCTTAGAATTTTAGCAGTTGTAGAGATATACAAACGAAAGACCTGAACATGCTGAAGTAAAAACTATAATTTAGCAATGACAAACCAATACATTATCTAGATTGTCCAAGTGGTTGTACTTATTTAACCGTGGTAAAAATCATCTGCGGCAGAACTATTGTTTTGGGCAAGAAGGCCAATTTCTCATAATTCTTTCCAACTAGAACAAAAGTGAAATAATTAAATTCCAAAGGGGCAAGAAAAACCATGGGTAGAAAGGGAAATATATGATTGTTTTTTGTCCTTTTATTAGTCCATTTTAGGCAAAGCAAAAATCTTGGAATGGAAACAAAAACAAAATAACATACTATTAACTGTTATTAAAACAAAAGTTGTAGCTTATTATAGCTTTTATACTTGTCAATGTCAGAGTTGTACGCAAACAACGCAACAAGAGTATGGAGATATGAATATGACATCAATATATACATACATATAACACAAAACATATATGTGACTTGTATGCATATGCGCAACCCCATTTCCTGAGGTAAAATAAAGGTAGTTGTGGCCGAATATGGGCTCTTTTACTCCTTAAGAAAACCAAGAAGAAACAAGAAGTTTCGTCTTATCTACCTTTGAAAGAGACAACATTGGGTATAATTTTCAAGGAAAAAGTAATTCCCAATTGGTTGGGCAGAAAATAAAAATTTTAATGTGTTACTGGCACTTTTCCCATTTAAAGCTTTCACCTGTTTTTTTAACCATAAACTTTCAATTTATATTATACTTGTAAAAGATTTAGAAATTATAGTTTTAACTAACTGGGTAAGCAAATGAAATATGATGGACTAAGACTTATTTGAAATATAAAATCATACCACAAAATTAAGAATTATCATTCATTTACAATTCTTTTGCATGTATTGTAAACTATGAATCCATACAGTTTTGTTGAACAAAATGATGCATCTAATTTTTTGGTCAATTGAAAAGGAAATCCGTATGTAAAACTACATAATAACACAATGTCACCGTCACAATATTCTAATATAATGTATTTTACACATCTTTCCCAGCAAGTACTACTAATTTCTTTTGCAACGCAAAAGGGGGACAAATTTGAAAAATTAAGCAAATGGATGAATAACCAGAAACCAAAACTGAAAATTAGTGAATCAAAATGGAAACAATTCCATCGAATTTACAAAGCTAGTTAAATACAAAATAGAAAATAAAATTCAAAACAGAGAACTATGATCAAGAGATTCTAACCTGTAGACAAATTTCGCAGGTCGTATTTCCCTTCTCGTAACACCATCTCTGTATGCAATCTCTGTGCGCAAACTTGAAAAAAAAAAAAGGGCAGAAAATTAAATCAACCAGAGGACTGGCAAACCAAAGTTTTCAAAATTGAGCACACAAAAAAATCGACTTAGATTTTGTAATAAAAACATATACATACATACTTTGACAGTTCCATCACAAGCACAAGGAGCTTCTAAGGTGTTGCAACTCTCAAGCTCCTCTTCATGGCATATTCTACATATTGAGTTTTGTGACAAATCATCAACATATACAACAACCTCTCCCATATTTCTTTCTTTTTTCAAATTTCTCTCTCTCTTTCTCTGTCTCTCTTTTGTTCTCTCTCCCTCTCCTGGGCTGGCTTGGAGTTTAAATAGGGGAATGAATGAAATTTCCTATTTTGCCCTTGTATATTGTTCAATATTGGAATGCTTGCTTGTGGAAAATAATAGATCGCAAGTAAATGGACCAATTCAAGACGCGGTCTAATTGTTGACCATAGGGATTTTCATTAATCTAAATAATCAAATTTACGTTTTATCTTTGAATGAATGACTACACTTAAATAAATTATCTTACAAATAATAAACAAATAAACATAGGAACTCTGAAAACAAACCATTCATCACTTCGTTATTAGAATGTTTAGTCATTACAAAATTAGATAAATTTACATAGTTGTCCTTTATGATTGTAAGGAGCAAAAATAAGACAAATTATAGAAATGGGCTTTTTTATTTAATTTAAAATTTAAATTTTATATCTTTACTTTTATCTAAAAATGTGTGATCAGTTTAATTGTATCAAATAATTATATATAGATAGAGTGTAAAACAGTGACTCTGGGTACCAAAAACTAAAAACAACATATCTTGTACAACATAGAAGAGTTGTACTATATTTCATCACAAAATTTATCCAATAAATTTTATTCATACTATTTATAAAAATAAATTTCAATATACAATATATGGTCCATCTAAAAAACAAGAGTAAATTATGTCAAAAAGACATTCATGTAAACGAAGAAGAATTTTTAACAGACTTTGCAGGTAGACGAATCATTTTTTAGGGGAAAAAAAAAAAAACATAATGGGTTGACGTTAGATGTATGTTTTATCAAACGTAAAAGTTGTTCATCTTTATGTTTCTAGCAAAGAGGCATGAATCACCTAACTTGCAATCCACCACAACCAAATTATTTGGGTTTGAACATTTTGATTTTAAATTGAAGGGATATCTACCTTCAAACAAAAAATTACTCTAGAAAATTTTAAATCAATACAAAAAGCAACCATGCTCATACATTAAAATAATAATAATAATAATACAAATACAAGACTTGAAAAGTAAAATTAGTTTCGCTAAGTGGTTTTCTGCAATGACTTTTTGTTCAATTGGTGGATGGTATTCATGTATTAATTTGTGATTACTATTTTTTTTAATTTAAAGTGGTATTGCGGTCTTTTTTGCGTTACAAAATTGGTATTTTATGCTTCTTTCTTCTAGTGAAATTGTGAAACTTCATCTCAATATTACAAGTATATTACTCTCGTATGAATTTTTGAAACACTAGATCACATCATTGTTTTTGTGGCAGTACTAAAAACACATAATTTGGCCAAACATTTTTGTTGATTAAAAATTGTAAAGCAATATTAAAAGGACTTTTGTTGTCTTTTTAATTTAATTTGAACTTATTCTTTTGGTCCTGAAAATTGAATTAACGGTAAGACCGTTGTTAGGTGTACCAGAAATGTGAAGATCCCACCAAAAACAGGCAATTGAAAATAATAAAGTATTTTCAGTATCACCCTGCCAAATATGTTTTATTACTTCATCTCCCTCCCGCTATTGAAATGTTACACTGTTTACCTATTTATGTATCATTCACATTCACGTGATACTACAATTCTTGTTTTTTTTTTTTTTGTTTTTTTGGAAATTTGATACTACAATTCTTGTGAAAGAACAAATCGAATTATACATAAAGTTAGAAGAATTTATTTGCTTAATACTGTAGGGGTCAAAATGATAGTCAGTAGAAATCTAAGGGGTAGTAATACAATTAACCATCAATCAAGGTCCAGGTCGCTGTGAGCCTGTGATCCAGTGGGCCCATTTTGGGGCTCGGTACACATTTTAAGTTTTAAAATATTTAATTTTAAAATTTATTTCTTTATCTTTATATATAAAGACTGAGCAACCCTGTGGCTGCCTTTACAATTTGTTATTCCAAAACTACTCTTTACTATTTTTCAATATTGCAAAAATTAAACAAATTGATACTAGAAAATACAAATTTTGTAAGGATAAATTTATCAATATACCATATATCCATTTTTCTCTTATGTAACTTTCAGCCGTTTCCACCTCCTCTTAATTTACACTTTCTCTTTTTTTCTATCTTTCTCCATTTCAAATTAAAATAAATATATATTTTTTTAGTTATGACACTAAATTGGCATGTAAATTTTTAATTTGTGATTATCAATTCTGTATATTTGTAAAAAATATTACACATGTATCGTATCGTGTGTGTCACTGAATTAATGGATAATAATTTGAATAGTGACATATGTCCTTGTCCTAATTATCTAAAATGTTTTGCCTTTTTAAATCGAATCTAATTCTAAAATATGTGGATAAGTCCACGAGAACAAAAAATGAGCCAAATGGCAGACGAAGAGCTTCTAATTTTCTTTCACACGTTTCATTTTGGAGACTGCTAAAATGACAGTTGGTTGGGCTTCATCTTCCCAACGAATAACATAATTTATTTCTATTAAATATAAATAAATAAATATATTTAATTTTAATTTATTTAAGCCAAAATAATAAATAATTTTGATTTAAAAACTGAAAAACTATATAGTATTATTTGTTTTTTAAAGAGTAAAAAAAATTGAAACTGCGAACAATCTATCAATTTATGGCGTGGTCTGGATGAAGCGATCCTATCCATCCACGTGTCTGCCACGTCATAGTTGTCCTAATTTCCCTGTCACCGGCTTTGTTTCAAGAGGACAATTCTTGCGAAATTTATAAATTTTGGTATAGCCAATTTGACGTATTGGCTTTCATCTTATGGTTTTCAAATATATGCATAATATAATACTGTAGTATTCTTTACATTTTTCACATATATATATATATATATAATATTGAAGGCACAAAAAGAAGTAATAAATGATATAAGACTGATGGAGTGCTTGTTGCTGTCCAGCCGTGCACACGCCTCATATATAATTTGGATACAATGATTATGGATTTGTTTGCTAGTATTTTGAAGCTAATGTTTTTCTTTTTTTTTTTTCAGTAAAAAATGTAGATTGTATTTGCCAGTTTAATTTTTAAACTATTTTTTTTTTAAATCTTTTTTGACATAAAAAGTAGATAGTTTAAACTGAAAGCATCTTGTTTTTTATCGGAGAAAGAAAAACTATAATTAAATTTCAACTAAACATGCTAAAAATTTGCTAGTTATTGGGTTGGTTTGGTGGAATAGCGAGAGTATTATTTTTGTACTTATAAGTGAAAAACAAAATAAGTTACTTGTTTGCAAATAAAAATAAAATATTTTTTATTTAAAAATACCAAAAGTATATTTCTGCTGAAGTAAAAATTTTATTACTTTTTCTAAAAAAATATACTTATTCCATACTGTATCATATTACTAATTACTTTTCACAATTTCCTATATAAAAAAATGTATTTTTTTTTATTTTTACTAAACACACATACAATACTTGTAAGTATTACTTAAAAGTATAGTTTCCCACCTCCAAAAAAAAAGTATACTTCTATACTTTTAAGATACAACCAAACGAGCCCATTATAGCAATTGATGTGGCTGCGCCATCTTAATCATTTATTTGGAGTGTGTGGTGCATTCATTGTGCGTATGACGCATGCGTGTGCCATGAACATCTGTGTTTCACTATTTCTCAAAGTATAATTCTAAAAGCTAATCCGAGGAAAACCCAATTGAAAAATGCTCAAACTTTAGGTACTTGGAAACTCTGTAAGACATGAAAAACTCACTTCCAAAAACCCATTTCCAATACGGAAACTCTTCGCTTCGTAAACTCATACAAGAAAATCGCTTTGTTTCTTTACTACAAGAAAACTCGCAAAAATAGTAAATAAATCATGTTTACTTTTCTGTAATACTAATACTATTTACAACTATACTAAAAGTATCTTATTTAAACGTGTATAGCAATCTTTGTTGTTAGACACAGCTTTTTAATATAACTTACTATTTTTCAAGTAGGATTGTATATTATTGATTTGATCAATTACAATATCATCATTTTTCATTTTCTCTATATTTTTAAGATCATATTTTCTGCTTCTATTTTATTAGGGATGGAGCCAGAAATTTGAGAAAAGAGAGGGCACAATTTAATTAAAAAATAAATTTAATCTATAAAGATTTAAATTTTATCTTAATATTAATCCATCAAAAGTATAGTTTATATGTTAAATTTTTTGAATTATCTATATATAATTCAATAAAAATAGAAATTATAATTTTTTGGAAATTAAGAAATTCTTGTGAATCTACCTAAAATGTTAGTCGTTTCCTGTTTTCCTTTTTCTTCTTGATAACTATCTTATAAAAAATGATAGGACAAGTTATAATACAAATTAAAGATGTTAAATCGCAAGATAAGACATTAGATTTTTAACTAATAAATGTCATATTTATAAGCTGCAACTTTTAAGATTGATTATCAAATTGGGAAAATAAATTCCCTATAAGCTCTATTTAAAAATATTTTTTTCTCTAATCTCCTTTGAACTAAATTGTATTTATTTAAAGAAAAAGGGATGAATTAAAAATCTGGTGTAAACAAAAATAAAGTCATAAAAATGATGTAACAAGTTAGCATATCCAAGCATTGTATCTTCCATCATGACGTGGTCAACATTTTCTTTATGATTCACAAGAATTTCCTTTTTAGGTAGAACGGTGAAATCTCGATGTGCGAAAAGAGGATGCATGTAACCTTTTAGGATACAACTTATAAGTAGGAGTTTTTTATTTTTTATTTATTTAAAAGTTATATAATATTTAATTGTTTAGCTTTTAAAATTAAATTATTTGTTACTTACTCTATCTAATTTATATTGTTCACTACCAAAAATTTAAATTTTTATAACAATCATAATAAATAAGTTCAAGTATTTTAAATCATTAGTTACTTTCATATTTGTCTTTATCATAATTTATAAATAACATAGGATTTGGAAATAGTAAAGAGCATAAAACATATTAAATTATAATAATTTAGAAAATTTGTAAATTTCTGCATATTTATGTTTAGAAAGTGAATAAAATTTTTGGATATCCAATATAGTAAGTTGGACGGATGAAATATTTTATTCTAAATAAATTAAAATTTTAAGTTAGGTCCATCTAAATTTTTTAATAACCAGAAATAGTTTGGCTTATTAACTTAAAATCCGAAATGAATTTATTTAACTTTAAACTTTAACACATGGCTTCCCAAATCCAACTGCTCATTTATTTAAAAGTGAATTTGAAGATTTGTTTTCTTCCCTTGAATTTAAATACATCGATGTTGCGTGGGTAAAATCTTGATAAGGGGACAAGTATATCTCGAAAACTTAATAGGCTGTTGGGAGAATGAATGTATTGCAGTACAGTAATTTACAGTCACTATTTTGCCCATAGTTGGTACAGAGGGAAACGTAGCAGCAAAATTGTGGGGAAACGAAAATGTAAAACGTAGCTTTTCAAATATTGAAAATACTGGAAACATTGGCTAGCGATGTAATATACTCCGAGTTTACTAAAAAATTAGTAGGATATATAAAAGAGGTATATGTAATTATAAGTATGTTACATATTCTAAAGCAAAATAACTCTAGTAATTTGAAAGTAATGCTTACATTATAGCAAAAGTGATTAATTATGATTTTGTTTTTATTTTTGGAAGTTTTTAGTAGCAATAAAATTAATCTTAAGCGAATTTTCTATATGGAATTTCGAAATGAAGAGTTCCATACTGGAAAATGAGTTTTCCAAGCCAATCTGAATTTCGTAGTATCTACATTTTTGCACACCAACTTAATAAAAAACTATATTCGATTTGGCGAAGGTTGTTAAAATTAATTAAATTTTATCCAAGATATTTCCTTACCTTGAGACTTGCATTTCTCAATCAATTCGAAACTTCTGTGCAGATATGTGTTTAAATATTGGTTCTTCAATAATAATTGTTTGGTGATACTAGTAAAAAAAAAATGGTTGAAACAAATGGGTTAAACCTTTGTTAATATACTAATTTAGAGGCTAAAATCTAATTAGCATATTATTTTTTTTTTTCATCTAATTGATGAATATCTATTAATTTTTAATCTAATTGATACACTCAGCTTCCCTAAAATTTTTTGACAAAAACCGTGAACGTGCCGTGCCGTCCTCGTAGATTTTAAGACACGTCATAGGGATAGAAATGTCATTTCCTCCTCTCTTCTGTCTCTCGTTTTCTTTCTCCCTCTTTTCTTACGTATGTACACATATATGTATATTTTAAAATTTTTGGAATTTTCAAGTACGTATATGCATATATACGTAGATACATACATAGAGGTTTACATAAATTGATACATACATATATACCTATATAAAATTTATACATGGATAGATAGATGGATATTTCCGTAGATACATTGATAGATACATACATATATATATATAAATAGATTAATATTTATGGTGGGCCGGGAATGGGCGGCGGAGGGGCCTTGGGGAAAGGCTGAGTGGCGGTACGACGATGAGATGGGTGGTGGCGGAGGAGAAGCAAAGGTGAGGGTTAGGGTTTGATCCTTAATTATTTTTCATGATCTCCAATCTTAATTCTATTTAGTTTCTATATATTTTTTAGTTAAATCCAAATTACTTCATAATGTTGAAAAAATTAAAACTTTGGCCTCCTATTTTTTAGAAAAATAACATATTTGTTTGATTATTCATTTTTTTTCAGCAGATCAAAGTTCTAAATTTCTTAGTGTTATTTCTTAGTCAAACATAATAAGGAAGGTGAATTGTGTTAAAGTATAATTAATTTTTTTTTTGATAAAATAACTCTTTAAAAATTTTATTGTAAGAATATTAATAAAACAAATAACTAATATGAAAAGAGTTAAAGGAATAGAGATTGCAAACAAAATTTTATAATGATTCAGCCATAGATCCATTAATCCCTATGTTCACTCTTTCAAGCGTTACTTGAGATTATTTTATAACTAAGATAAATGTTACAATTCAATCAGCTTCACGGGTGTTGACCACTCTATTTGAGACAATCCCTCAAATAAAAGTATATCATCACAAATCAGTATAATAAGAAATTATTTAAAATTGAATCTTTATTACTTAGAAAATAATAAAAATTGAAATTCTTGAGAATAGAATGTTACAAGCGAATATGAGAAACTATGAAATTTAAATTGTTGAACTATTACTTGTTGCTTAAAGAGACGAGAGAACTTAAAGGGACAATTTGAAATGTTGAAGATGTTCTCTATTTATACTGTTAAAGCTCGGGTTGAATATGACAAAAAATATTGAGACATGGCAATAAAATCAACAATCTTCACTTTCTGATCATGACCGTATGCGGTCAGCTTCTTGTTATTTTACGGACACTTGTTTGTATGCTCTTGGCTTCTTGTCCGAATGCGGTCACACCATCCGTGTGCGGGCAGACTCTTATCTGTGTGTGGTCACACTGTTCGTGTGTGGACAAACATACTTGCGTTCGTATGCTATCACGTGTCCGAGTATGGTCGAAATATGTTTTAGTTATTAGCTTGATTTCATTCTTAAAACACGAATACCTTTCTTTGAAGCATGCCATTTAGGGCTATACTTTTTCGAGATTTATTTTTCTTCAAGCTCAAGCTGTGTTGTGTTTTGAGCTTGAAATAAACTTTATACCTTCACGTAAACTTGCTTAAACATGAATCTCCTAATGAGCATAAATTAAATTTTGTTTCTGACTCATTTTTCATCATAAAAAAATATTTGATTAAAATTTGGGTTAACAACATGTTAACTATTTCGGAGATAACTTATCAAAGGGAACAAAATCCACCTCAAAGGAACCCCCTCGTAATCTAAAGGAAGCTAAAATAAAAATTGAACTTTTATTACTTACCATAATTAGGGTCGCATGATGCATGAATTTATCATAATAACTTTTTAAATTTCTCATAGGATTTTGAAGGCGAAACTCAATAGAATTGGAGTTTTCTCTTATAAACAATTTTATTTTTTTTAGTTTCCTTTATCTTCCTTATAACTTTTTATTATCAAATAAATTTGGCCATAGAAATGTCTATGTCGAAGAATCGTACAAAACATACAAATTTCAATATGCTATATTGGAAAAACACAAATAATACGAATAATTTTGCTAAAAAAAAGAATGCAAACAATATGATGAAAAATTGAATTATTTATCCATAACTTATTTTTTTTAGTTTTTCCATGTTTTGTTTTTTTGAGTTTTCTAATATTTCCATTATCAATTTTGTTAAATATTGATCTTTTAGATTTGTTATAATTTAGTTCGTACGGAAAAAAACATAACTTATAGGATTTGATTTTTTAGGTTTCGGATGATTTTGTAATATAAGTTGTTATATTTTTATTTTTTATTTTCCCCATGAATTGGTTGTTAAATTGTATTAATTTTTTTCCCAATTTATACATACATGAACTAATTTATGAAAAAACACATAAATAATAAAAATTTGCTAATAGAAAAAAAAAACCCACAAACAATAGATATAATAATTGATTTTTTTAATCCATAACATTTTTTTTCATGTATGTACGTCTACCAATATTTTTAATTAAACGTATATATAAATAATAATTATGAAACATAGTAGATAATTTTTTATACACATAAATAATGATGACGAAACATGACAGGAGATAGATTTTATGAGATTTTTTATATTATATGATCAGTATTATGGTTATTTTATGCATATATATTTTTATCAATCATTAATTTTTTTTCTATAGTCAATGAAATCTAATTATAAAAAAATTCATGTGTCAAAATATTAGAGAAGAATCACAAGTTATATATATATAATAGATAATAGATATAAAATTGCATTGCCTTGAATAAAACTTCTTTATTTGTGATTATCTAGATACTGTATCCCATTTTTTGAGCCAAAACAAATCTACATCTAATGTCTTGTACCGCCACGGTCATCCCCCTGAATAAGTTTCTAGAATCATTTCTAAATTCTAACTCATAATTTAGCCATGGCAACTATTGATCTCTTTGCATCGT
>MKEJ01080971.1:0-11688 GCA_001753735.1 Embelia ribes | reverse complement strand
GAAATAAACAATATATACGGAAATAGCCCTACCACATATTACAAAGGTAAGGCAGCGAAGATAGAGCTAAGGTGGTCGGGAGATGAATTTTTTTCACCTTGCCTTAGCCATTCATCTAATTTATCTTTATCTATATGTTTATAAAATTCATTAAGGGTATTTCTTTAATTTTTTCTTGTGTCTTTTGTCTTGGGTGGTTGCTGAGTTTTATGTTTTTTTCTTCTAGAAGTCTTCTGAGTGATCTTCTCCATCTATTGGGATCTTTAGATTTAAACCATCCATTTATCTTCAACATATGGTGTCTAGATTATGTAAAATAATTAAGTCGAATAACATAGGTGATATGCCATTTCCATCATTTTCTCGTTTTGAATTATTACTAAGGGATGGTGTTGATGATTTAGATGACTTTGCTAGTTTACTAGATTCACGAATTTCTTTATTGATTAGGTCTGATTGGCACAAGCCAAATGTTCTTTTCTACCATCAATATTTTGAGTAAAATATGTTATTAATAAATTTGTAAATTTTTCTATTTTTAAATTTGAGATGTATATTTCAAGAAAATCAGAATCAAGTCATATAAGTTTAGCCCTCATAGTAAGAAAATATAGTGAAATAGTTAGAGGAAAATACGTAATGCTAATAAATTATAAAAGACTAAATGATAATACAGAAGATGATAACTATGACATACCAGATAAATCAGAACTTATAAATAAAATACAGAAAGCAAATATTTTTAGTAAATTTGATTGTAAAAACCAATTTTGGCAAATTAAAATGTACCCAGAATCTATAGAGTGGATTACTTTTCCTTGTCCATTAGGTCATTACGAATAGTTAGTAATTCCATTCGGACTAATCAATGCCCCATCTATTTTTCAAAGAACGATGAATGATATTTTAAAGATTGTTCGGATTTCACATGTATATATATATATANNATGGACTAATAGTTTGTAAAAAGAAAGTAGAATTGTTTAAATAACGTATTCATTATCTTGGATTAGAAATAGGAAAGGGAAAAATTAAATTACAAGAGTATATTGCTAAAAAAACTTATTTCAGATTCCCCGAATAAGATAGAATTAACTAAAAAATACAAGCTTTTTTAAGATCATTAAATTATGCAAGATTCTTCATAAAAAATTTAGAAAAAATGATAGGACCATTATATAGCAAGACAAGCAAACCATAAAAGAAAAAGTAAAAATTCAACAGATTTAAGAATGCATTTAGAAACAAACTATTTGAGAGTAGAAATAGACGGATGTGAAACAAGATGGGGAACAATTTTAAAAAGAAAACCATATAAATATTTCCCAAAAGAACAAGAAGAAATTATCAGATATAATAGTGGAAATTTTAGGACCAAAATTACGGCACTAGAAGCAAAAATAATGACAGTAATTAAAGGATTAGATAGTTTTAGGCTTTTCATACTAAATAAAAAAGAAATATTGGTAAGAACACACTGTGAAAATATAGAAATTTTTTATAAAAGAATAAATGAAAATAAAATAAATCAAACAAATGGTTAGAATTTGTAAATAGATCAGGTAATAATAACTATAAAATAATAATATAACATATTAAGGGAAAAGATAATAATTTAGCAGACAAACTAAGCAGATTAATTTTATAGGTTGAAGAAGAATAAGGATGACTTCTTCTAAAGGATTTTTAGACTTTGTAGCAAAGAACAAAGGAAAGTAGATGCCGAGGACGGGACTTAATGTTCCAGAACTAGTATCTCTTCCTACCCTAGATCCTATCAGACATAATTTGCATGTACTCTAGACCAAAGAAAAGATCCAGTTTGGGAACCAGATACTTCTTATATTTCCAAATAGTAATCTTAGTTTCAGTACACAAGAACATCCGAAGAACCAACTTAGTAAATAACATATATGCTTACTACATGAGTTTGCTTTCAGAAAAATCAAAACTTTTACAAAATTTATTTGGTATGTCATAGCTACCACCTTCTGTATTATCATTTAGCATTTTATAATTTATTAATACTATATTTTTTCCTTTAAGTATTTCAAAATATTTTCTTATTAAGGCTGGTCTTATATGCCTTGATTCTGATTTTCTCATTACTCCTTATTTTTTTAAATCTGAAATATGCATCTCAAATTTTTTTCTGTTTTCTAAATATGCTTCTATTTTTTGGCTTTTTATAGTAATGTCTAGATTTTTAATTCTAAGCTTACAAAATATTTTGTCTTTTTCCCAATATTTAGTGGGATTTTCTCTTATGATTTATTCTTTTTCTAATTTACGAATTATTTGATTTAATTCATCATTTTCTGTATCTAAATGATAATAAAGATACTGTAAATCTAGAAATTTTGTTTCTATCAATTCAGGACCTAAAGAATACTTGGAGGATTACAAGTACATTGTTCTAAATTAAGAGAATTTATTTTACCTTTTTTTTTGGAAGATTCAAAATTCATTAGACCAAATTTTTTTTTACAATGAAGTATAAGGTAACATCTGTCCAGTCAAAACTTGCTGGAAATGGAGTAACAACACGACTAATTAGCATGAATTACATAAACACTATAAACGCATGCTAGATTAGAAATACACAAAATATACAGAAATAGCCCTACCACATATTACAAAGCTAAGGTGGTTGGCAAATGAATTTTTTTCACCTTGCCTTAGCCATTCATTTAATTTATCTTTATCTATATGTTTATAAAATTCATTAAGGGTATTTCTTTAATTTTTTCCGGTGGGAGTTTCTGAAAATTAATATGGATTTTGGTTTCTTAATTAATGTTGTTTATTTATTCATGATTGAAAAGGAAAATTCCTGGTTATTATTATAAAGCATATAGTATTATTAGACTATCTGTTAAAAATAATATTGTAAGAGAGTTCTATAGTGATGTTTTGAATTACATAATTGATGCCCCTTTTGTAAGCAAGAGTCTTAGCCGAACAGGAAACAAATTATAACAAAGACAATCAAATTAATAGGAAATATATCGTTCAAAAAACTAAATCTAATATAGTCTTGTCTCAATTGTCAGTCATCCTTCCCAATTCCAATTAGTACTAACATAACCATATTTTGATACATTTTTTGTCACATTATGTTGTCTTTAATGAAAATTGGAGCTCATTTTTCATTAAAAAATAATCACTAGGGTTTGAAGAAATGAACTTCAATCCCTTGATCAACTATGTTCCATATCGCACCAAAAATCAACATAATACTAAATGCAACTCCCAAACACCCTAAAACCCAATTAACACTCCACATTAGAGTATACTTTAGAGGTTTCTTTATAATAATCCACATAAAACATGGGTACGCCAAAGTGACGGGCAGAGCGATCCCTCCTATCAACCCCGCCAAGCTCGGGAGGAACGGGAGTGCCACCGATATGAAAAAAGCGAGGCATCCGAAGAATATCCGAAACAATGATCTTAGCCAACGGGGGCACGGTTTTTGTGTGTTACTTGTGTATCTGAACTCCAAGTTGTCGAAAACCGGCATGGCGTATATTTGGAATGACGTTAGGCAGTTTACGACTACGAGTAGGCTTGCAAACCCGAGTATAAACTTTGGTGTGTCCATTTTATGGTACTTGTATAGTGCACTTAGCATTCCCCCATTTGATGGTATCTATCATTTGATGAAATTGCATTTCTATTAGCTTGGTGAAAAGTTGAGACTTGAAATATAAATTTGGTGTAGTTTATAAGAAAGAAAAACTATATTCTTTTAGATGGGTTATTTTATTTGGTTTTAAGTAAATAACTTAACTTATTTTTTACTAAGAAAAAAATTAAATGTATTCAATTTAAAATTTTTAGCTTATTCAGGCCAAAATGACAAATAAACTGAACTTAAAAATTTATTTAAAGTAAAAAGAGTTAATATAAAAAGCAAGACCCTACTAAAGCTAGCTTTTTTTTGGTGAAATAGTAAAATACAATTTAATTTTTTAAAAAAGAAAAAAAGTTTAAAAACTATTATTACCAAATTTCCATAAGCCCAGTATCCTCCTATTGCCAGTGGGAACAAACACGTTGCAATAATTAGGTAGGAGAATTTCACTCCTCTCCACATTGGTATATTTGATGGATGCTTTAAACTTGTTGGCAAAGTACCCTGCAAAATAATGAATATCCACAAATCCATAGTTTAGAAGTATTCTTTTAGCAATGTCAAAATTAAATTTGTACCAAACCTCATGAGCGATAGATTGTTAAAAAAAAGACCTTTAAATTTTACTACTGGAAAAAAATAAGGGTTATTAAATAGAAAATATAACTTCAAATTTGAAATTTTATTCAATCTTGGCTGCTGTTAGAATAAAAAAATACAAGACAGGAGAAATATGAATCCAGCTTATCTACTGTGATAGTCGAGCTTTATCTTTATATAACTGAAACATAATGATCTCCATTAATGGAGAATACAAATGTTATATAAACAAAATCAAAGTCTATAAGAAATAATAGGAAATAAAGGTTTGTAAATATGGTATAATATAAACTCATATATCGAGACTCGATATCTTTTGATACGTTAACAACTGCTTGGATTGAAATTTTCAAGATAAATTTTAATTATTTGTTCGAATAATCGCATTTTAAATGCTAGAATTCTAGTTTGGAACTGAAGATTTGTTATCAAAAGTTAACAATAGGATCCGTAATTCAATAATTCAAGAAAGGAAATGGAAGTTAAGTGTGAATTTTATGTCCTCAAACCATATTAAATACTTTTTGGTTAATTAGAATATTGTTGACCTAACTTTTAATCAAATATATTTTGATGATAAAAAATGAGTTAGAAATAAAATTTCAATTATGCTCATTAGGAGACTAATGTTTAAGCAAGTTTACGTGAATGTACAAAATCTATTACAAGTTCAAAATACAAAACGACTTGAAAAAAATAAGTTTTGAAGAAGTAGAGGTCTTATTGACATATTTAAGGGAAATTTATTCAGTAAAATAGTCATATCTCCTAACTCATAAACCCAATGGATAGTTACAAAATATGTCTAGAAAGATAATGTGAATATCTCAAAGTTTCATGTTTTGGTAAAATTCCAATTCAAAGTGCAAAATGGCCAAAATGAAACAAAATAATTCAAGCATTTAAAACTGATACTGTTTCATCCATTGGTCATATCTCTTAGCTCGTAAATCTAATGAACGTCTACTTTACCTTTTTTATAAAGAGAATTCAAATATTTACAACTTTCGTATTTTGATAAATACCATATTCTAAGTCGAAAATGGGTCAAAATAACAAGCAGTTCCAACAACAGAAGAGTTGACTGGCATTGACTGTATACAGACGGGACGTTGACTGTATACGAACGAGGGTTTGACCATATATGGACGGGACGATGACCGCATACGAACAGGGTTCCGACTGCATACGAACAGTATGCCGATTGCATACGGACGAAGGGGCGACCACATGCGAACAGTATGCCAATAACATATGGATAGACGACTACACACGGACATAGAATTGAAAGCGCACGGACGAGTATCCGTATACGGATAGACGGGTGACAGCATCCAAACAGAAGTTCGGTTATAAAAATGGTTGATACACTGCCATATTTTCAAGAATTTCTTCCGTAAACTTGAAGCTACTACAATACTATAAATAGAGATATTCGAGAATGAGTTCAAATCATCTTAGCAATAATCCCTCTCAACACTTTTTTTGTCTCAAATGGAAAGAAGCTCGCATTTGTGAAGCTAGCAATTGGTGTAAATCTTTATTGATAAAGAGAATCTCAAGTAACGCTTGAGAGAGTGGATATACGAGATTAATGAATTTTTAGCCAAACTACTATAAAACTTTGTTTGCATTTATTTCCTTTTAACTATTTACATATTAGTTATTTATTTTATCAATATTATTACTTAAAGTTTTTAGAGGGCTATTTTATCAAAAAAAAATAATAATTATAATTTTGCACAATTCATCTCCTTCTTGTGTTTGCCTAAACGATAACAAATATTATTCCAAGGTATTAAGAGGAGAGATTGCATGGAGATAAGAACTTGAAACTTTTATTGTTGTAATAAAAGAATCTCAATAAATAAAATATTTCATGAGTTTTATCAGTCAAAAAATTTTAAGTTACATTATTTCTATTCAAATCATTTATAAAATAGGAGAAATGACTCACTTGTATTTCGAGAACAAGATTGTGTCCTCTAAATGCAAAAGCAATAATACCAAGCCCAGTCAGAACACTGCAGATCTTAGCCACATCAGATTTGGGCTCTTGTGGGCCGTAGGAGATTTCATTCGGCCTATCCTTAACAACAGAAACAGCCCATATAAGTGTGCAATAAGCGACGGCTGTGATCGATCCGATCAAAGAAACTCCGGCAATCGAGTTGAGATTAGGAAGCTGAGCCAAAACGACTGCACAGCACGTGAAAACGAGGTACCACTCGACGGTCGTCAGTGGGTTTATATCGCATGTTTCGGTACCACATACTAGGCGAAAAAATATTTTCAACGTACCACCTCCGATCATGATAAGCATCACACACGTGCCACCCGACAGGTACATCGTGGGAAATAGAGCCAACAGTTTCCCTAGCTTCTCGCCTAATGCCCAAAATACACGTATTTGTCACGTGCTGATATAACAATCATAAAGAACTCGAGACTTATGAAATTACACTAACCACCACTATATGTATTGATTAATTTTACTTCCAAGAGTGTGACATGCAAATATTGGGTTTGTAGAAAATGTTAGGTCATGCATTGACATAACAATTATAAATAATTTGGGTTTCATATAGATCGATTTTACGTGTAAGAGTGTATAAATGCACATAGGGGCATTTACAATAGCGACTTACCAAACGCGGCCATAGATAGATGGAGATATCTGCTGTATCGAGTTCCAGGGACAGACTCGTGTAGCTGGATAAGTAACCATAGCGTATATAGTTGCCACATGAAAGCGAGCGTTAAACATACGATCCCCCAACTCCTGCAAGGAAAAAAATATATATAAAAAAAAAAACCTTTACCATTTGATGTTCGATATTAATATTTCTAACGAAGATCATAAGTAGAGCAAATAAAAATAAATAGGAAAAAAATATGCACCAGCCAAGAGCAACAAAAGCCAAGGGGAGCACAAGCGCTTGAACACCAATCCCTGAGCTGAGAGCGTGAAATGCTGCATAGTACGCGTTTCCATTCCTAGACTCGGTTATAGGCAACCACTCCTCCTGCGGGTTTAGCCGCGTGAGGTGGCCGACTTCCTCCAAGCAAGTCCGCACGGACGAAAATGCCCTCTTCATGGGGCTAGCTAGAGGGGTCATCACCCGCGCTATTGATGGGCTTTTGGGGGAATTCACTTGGAATGGAGGCGTTGAGATCACTGGGTGCTTTCTCTCAGGTTGCCACGGCACTAGGATTGAGTTCACTTCAACCGATGACTCGAGCGTCATTTGTAAGATTTGTATGGTTTGATCAATCTTAGTATCGTGTGTTCGTGTTTAGGTTAAATTGGTTTAAGCAATGTGGAAATTATCTTGTGAAGTATTTATAGGAAAAATTAAGGAAATGGTTGGTAGATTCGGGTAGATGCTGATTAGACTTGCATAACCCTTACTTTTTAAAAAGTTAATACTATTTTCTAAAGCTGTATTTATTTAATTATATGTGGAAATTCGCATAATCTACACATGCATGCAGCGAGGGGCGGAGGAATAAAAAAAATCAAATATCGGGCACGTAACGTCACAAAAAATATTATGAGCAATAACAGAATCCAGCAAACAAAAATAGTTCGATATTGTATGAAAAGTTACTTAAAATTCGTTTCCTATGAGTAAATTACATGTCAATAATAAAATGATATTTACGTATTCATCCTGTTGGTTATGCTTTCATTGACATGAGCAAGAAATTCACCTAATGACTTCCAAGCACATACCCACCAGCACATCTATCACCTCCTCTATTTCTAAAATTTAAATACACTATTTGCATCCTCAATATTAATAATTTTATCTACAATACTTCTCTTATTCAAAAAAAGTATTATTTTCCTCCAATCCTAATAATAATATTTTGACAACAAAAATCTTCTCTTTCCTCTTTATAAATATATTTTGATTCATCTGCTCCACGCACGTATAAATGTTTATGCATATAATCTGAGAAGAAAATAGAGTGGGGTGAGTTGTAAAGAGAAGGAGCAATGGCAGAAAGGAGAAGAGTGGAGGAAGAAAAGAGAGTATCGCAGCTGGCTGTGTTTGGAGAGAGAAAAGGAAAAGGCGGTGAGTTTGTGATTGTTTGTTATATAGATATTATATATATATTATTTAATTTAATTTTGGAATTTAGATAGATAAGCTGGTAGAGCACTCCTCTAAATTTTATTTCTATTGTAGCATAAGAAAATAAATTTAAAGAATAAATGCAGATATACACAGAAGGTCAGTAAGAACGCCCTAAGAATATAAAAAACTCTTCAAATTATTCAGCCGGAATTCACTATAACCAATTTGTGTAAAACTGATGGATAATATTTCAACATTAGTGGTCTTGCATGCATATTTCATATACATATTTAGCGGTTCTTACGTAAATAAATGCATAACATGCATCAAAAGACCTATAAAATCACTGAAACGCCCGGATAAAAGTTGCAATCCAAATGAAATTTTCATTAATTTCCAAATAAATAAAATAAAATAAAGTTTTCATTGTTAAAGTTTCCTTGCGGTAAAAAGGATAAATCTTTAACTTTCAAAAAATAATTTTTTTTTTTTTTTGACTAGTCTCACTCTGGCTGCTATAACTAACTGCCCAATTATAAAAGGGCTAATTACAATAGCATGTCCCCACAGTTTCAACCTAAATTCTATTTAGTCTCCATTGTTTTGATTGAAACCCTACTAGATGCTTAATTTTGAATAACTGCCATAATTAGTTCTTATTATGGAAAAAATATCATTTTAATGATGAAAATCATTAGCGATAAATTATATTTTTAAAGTAATTTACGTTGATATTGTATCTCAATTTAAGCTCTTTATGATTTTTAATATGAGAAAATTTTACATAGGTGACCAAAGCGACACTTTTCTTAAGATACCACATTTATTTCTTTTAAAAATTATTATCTTTTAATTGAAACACAGGGATCAAACCGAATAGGTTGAAATTATGGGTGTAATTAGCTTATCGGGTGAGGTCATTTCTAAATAGTTATGTGCTTTAATTAATTAACTTTAATAAAGACAACCAATAATCACCATTGCGGATAGGAATTTCGTACGGTTATGATTATCCAGTATCCTCAAATAAGATTTTAAAAATAAAAATATTATGATTTTCTTTTTGTACAGAATATTATTTGTAGAAAACTTATCCAAACAGATCTTAGAGGATACTGTAGTTATTATTATGAATTATTTAATTCTATCTTAATAATTATTTTGTGAAAAAAATGAATTAAAAGCATGTTTTATAGAAACATGATAAAACTGGATGTAATTTCAATCCAGATTGGATAAATTTTGGTCCAAATTACTTGAATGGTACGATAAAAAGCTATTTTAAGATTATATAGATTATTCAATACCCAGCATTTTAATTTGATTTCATTTTCATCTATCGATCATCAATAATGTCAATTTATGCACATTATGAACATAGTATTTTGAAAGAAAACAACATATTTTACCAAATGGAAATTTCAAAGTAAATCCATTATATTGTGAATAAAATTTTTATTTCACCAAAATGGACAATTATTGAGAGCAAGTAAATTAACAAAATAGATTTCAGATTGAATACTATTTTCCAGCCAGAATAATCTTGAACGTCAGTCTTATATACTTTTCTATGATGGTTTCCTTTGATTTAGTGTGTGGAAGTTAATATTCTCCTGGCCACAAATAAAATAATACGACACATTTTTAATTTGGAATGTAAAAAAATAATTGAATATTTTATTTTCATTTATGAAAAAAATTGTGTTATATATTCCAATATTACCCCTTCACAGAAGGACAGATAAAATTGGTCCACTCAAAAAAGTTTATAAAGTAAGGGCTAAAATGAAAGCTAAACCATTTCTAATTTAGAAAGTAAGGCCAAACAAGTTTACGAAGTAAGGGTTAAAATAGGAAGGGATTATCGGACATAGATTTTAATAAAAAAATTTATAAATATTTTAGGCCGTTGGATCTGAAGTAATCAATGGCTAGGATGTATCCTCTCTCTCCACTTTCTTTTTCTATTTTTTCGGATATATCATAGTCATTGATTGCTTCAGATCCAACGGCTTAAAAAATTTATAAATTTTTTTATTAAAATCTATGTTGCATGATCCGCTCCCGTTAAAATATTATGACACAATTCTAAATTGGAATCCAATTTGAATTTTGAAAGCTAACCATCATAAATGGAAAGAGTTAGAATTGTCAATCTATATTTCAAAACATTTATAAAGTAAATTTATATTATTAATTAAAATTAAATATTAAGTCAAGCCATCCAATAATTTATGAAGTATTGCTTTTCAAAAGCAAGCCTCCGAAAAAGTTTCAATTGTCTCACAAAAGTTAAAGAGTATTTATAGTCTCAAATGGCGCTTACCACAACTTTATCTTTCTAGCAATCACCAACTACTACTTTTTACAAAGATAAATCAATAAAAAAAATAGCAGAATATATATGATCACTAACATTTGTACATTCCATTAATTTATTTCCACATGCTATAATGATAAATTATAATCACCACAAGCTAAGGTTTCTTCCTTTGTTTAGTTAGAGTTTTCAAGCAAAACAAATTGGTTTTGTTCTGCTTATAAAAATAGTAATATACATTCAGTTGAAATTTATATACCTTATTCAGGCAAAACTATAAAAATCTCAGCTTAATTAAAAATTGTGCGATTAAATACAATTCAACTTTTAAACAAAAAAAAAAACACAGCTTAAAATCTATAACGAAACAAACCTATAGATTAATGCTATCCATTAGTAGTGCTTGTATTAGATAAAGTTTTTTATGATCTTTGATTAGCTTTTCCTAATTTGTTATGTTTGGCTAAGAGATAGTACCAAAGAATAATTGAGTTTGACATAATGATATAGTATATTATTACATAAGAAATAATTTAACAATGTTAATTTTTTAGGTAAATAGTGGAGTATTATTCAGGGATTACGCAGGCTTGTGATGTCACTTCTTAAGTGAGAGGAAGAACTAACTTTACTTTATTTTTTTTTTATTTAAATATTTAAAAGAAAATAGCCACTATATGTAAAGTAACTTTTAAAAATTTATATATTTTTTTACTAAACATTGGTTGAGTTGATAAGAATCAAATATTTATTAAAATGAAAATATAATTTCGAATTCCAATTTTGCCATTGGATTTAAGAGACGATCTGTAATTATCACATTACAAGATGATGGAATTGGATAATGTTTATGACAAAAAAAAACTTATATTTCATACTAATTAATTAGAAGTTCCGTCTAAGTTCATCAAGGTTGTCTGCCCACTTCATTTTCACTTTCGAATTATCGTTTTCAACTTTGGAAAAAAATATTTCTAAAAAGTGACTTTTTAAGGTTTGCTTCTAAATACAGTGAACCTACTGCAGTTAAAAAAAAAAAAAAAATC
>MKEJ01080962.1:0-17866 GCA_001753735.1 Embelia ribes | reverse complement strand
ATGTACATATTTATTTTATGCAATCATGCAGTATATATTTCTATATCATATAATCTCATGCTTAAATTGTTAATTGATCATTTAACTTGTAATTTGTTTTTGTATATTTTTGCTTATATTTGTATTGCAGGCGCAGAGGCTAGTTCGGACTATACTCTATAGGGCATGCATTACTAGAGTATCATTTTGGACTTAGAAGAGTCACCTCAATTTTATTTGTTCATTTTGTTATAGGTTAGACATTATGTATAAGTAAATTTATTTTGTCGAGCCTTTACCTTGAGACTTCTTTTGTGTAGTATTGGCACTGACCTTTCTACTTTTTCGTTTCAAGCACTCGATATATGTAATATAGTTATGGAATGCAGTTGTAACATTTTGTATGCTGTAGTTACTATTGGACATATGACGTATATAATCATTTTGTTGTATTGTCGGGCTCGATGGGAATGTGGATGAGCTATTACGCATTTATTTTGATATTCCATTTAGTTATTATGTTTCTTGTTACTATCATTGTTTTCACATACTCGCGTTCTCGGGTTTATGGAGATTTGGATCGCGACAATTTAACAATTATTGACTTTCAGTAAGTCGAAACATGTCACAATGTCACAGTGAGCACTATAACATGTTTCGACTTTACAGAAGTCATTTTTTTTAAAAAAGTTTCGACTTTAACAAAGTTGAAATAACTGTTGTAATAATTTCGATCTTTTTTTCCATTTCTAACATACTTTTATTAATGTTAATATAGGTTGGTGATCAATTGAGATCAAATGAGGAAGAATCAATATTTTAAATGGAATTGGAGCAATTTCTATGTGTAGCGGTGGGGTTGGAGCAATTTCTATGTTAACAAGTGGTGGCCGGTGCGGCGGTGGTAGGAGCAGTTTCTATGTGCAGCGGTGAGGTTGGAGGGAGAGTAGAGTTGGGGAGAGGGAGAGTAAGTGGGGTGTCATTTCAAATTTTTAACAATTAAATTGATTGGGATGCTAATAGATTTTAATAGTTTTTATGTGTTGTGCCAATAATAAGCTAAATTAAAATTTAAATGAGATGCTTAAAGTAATATAATATGTGCCAATAGAATCACCCATTCTAAATAGTCATTTAATTAGGAATGGAGGCAGTACCAAATAATAGAAATACAACCATTTTTACCATCATTTTTTTAAAAATTAATGAGAAGCGGATTCAAAAAATACTAATATTACCCAACTTTTAGCCGAAATTAAAATTTAATCAATGCACAATTGGGGACTTGCACGAGGGCAAGTGGCACAAATTATGTATTTGTACATGTTGAAAGCTAGGCTGCATGCATCATCCCAAAAATATAGACATGTCGGGTGGACGGTGTCATGAGGTTCACTCCCATTTTATGCAACTTGAAGTTCTTTTATTTTTGTATATATGATTCAAATTCACTAGGTTCATGAATGTATATAAATCTATCAAGTACACGCTAGTTAAAGTTAAATAATTGTGGTAACTCGTTACTTCTCATGCATGTATCCTCTATGCTTTTAATTAGTTGCCATTTAAACAAAAACAAACACAAAAATCATAAGATGCCATATTTTCTAGCCGCCCCCTATGTTGAGGCGGACTATTTGATTATATATATAGTATAAAAAGGAAAATTTTTAATTTTTGGCACAAATGTTTTGAACTCGCCGCCGTCTCAGTGTTTTGGGTGTCTGATGAGAAAAATTAAAGAGGCCTTTTAATTGTTTTAATAATTTTAGATTGCTTTTTTGTTGTTTTTGAAGCATCATGAGATCAATTGTATTTACAGTATTAAATTACACAATTTCTGCTCTAGTATATTTTTAATAACCATTTCTAAGGAATTTATTATATAAGACCTGAACGATAAATTAAACCATATCACCTTTCCACAAAAATTCCAAAAGATTTTCTATATTTTTTAGAGTCAACTAGTACTTCATTCTTCTCATATATATATATATATATATATATATATTTTATGTTTTAGTTCTGTATTTTCATATCCATATATCTAGTATATATTTTAATTAACTAAAAAGACAGGCATAAACATTGCATATCTTGTATGATAAAAATAATACCAATATTAGTTTTAGAATACAAAAGCATAGATGAATAAACTTGTTTGATATCTGTCTAAGGGACCAGATGGTTGCTATTTCAATTTAACTAACATAACATCACATGATGAGCATATAATATATGGAAAATATGCATTACATCTTAAGGGGGAAATGCGAGATCTCCCCTTGTGATTTGATAAACTAGCATAAAATTCCCCAATAATTTATTTATTGCTTAGAATTTTCTTATGGGTTTAAATTCTCTGCATGAAAAATTTACTTGGTCATTAACAGATGGAGAGTAGTGCACACGTTCTTAAATAAGAGTAGGCATACTTGTTTGTGACACTACACTTATTAAAATAACAAAATAATATTTTATGTGTTAATTACAAATAAAATAAAATATAATTTAATTTCCAACTATGGTCTAGATTTCCTAGCACTTATGTTTGAACATATTTCTTGGTACGAATACTTGATTAGATTGGCTAAGCTGTCAATTAAGTTTTAAATAAACCCGATTAAGTGTCATTCCATACAAATAGATTTAAAAATGCAGAAAATATGAAACAACTGCATTGCTCATTTATAAAAAATAAATTCATCAACAGAAAAACCAAAAAGAATATACTTGAATTATCATTAAATCCCAAAAGAAGGAAAACCAAGTGAGTCAATAAAACAAAAATAGGCAACTACAAGTTTGTTACCAACTTCATATTCATGTTTTAAACACTGGCGGGTCTACATATTTGGTTCATGTCAAGAATTAATAAAAAAAAAATATTGTACACGTTTTATATATTTATATTAATAATGTCCGTATCTTTTTTTCGCCTACATTTGAATGCAATCTCTATCTGTCCGAAATGGTAATAGCTTCCCTTAGCAAATGTTAGGTGCAAGGTTTGAGTCTTATTATAATTGAATTGGGCTAAGTTTTGCTTCTTGTTTTCCTTTTTCCTCTCCTGCCTTGGCTATTTGTTCAGCTTCTTTTTTCTTTTTCCCTCACATACTACTTAATAGAGTGAATTTGACTTTACAATAAATTTGTTTTAAAACGTTAAAAATATCGAGTACATATTTTTCAATCTTATTATCGTAAAAGATTGATTTTAATTCTAGTATAGTGACTTTTTACAAGTTTAAGTTCGAATAATTGATATATCTAGTTGCATTGCCACACTTTTTTTTCCTAACATTCAAGTTTAAGTTAAATCTTATATAAGCAATATCAAAAAGAAAAAGTGTACAACTAAATATTTATACTATCTTCTATTCTATTATGAAAATTTCACTATATATTAAACTATTATTCGATACTTGAATAGAAATTTGGTTGTGTTAAAAATTATTTAAATACATGACAAAAATAATGGTGGTTTTTTTATTTGATGGATTTTATACAACCATCAGGGAAAATTCCCTCCCAAGTAAAATTCCTGCGTCCGCTCCTATATATATATATATATATATATATATATATGTATGTATGTATGTATATATTTATATTTATTTGTGTTGAGGCAAGTGGTGTTACAACAGCCTGAAAGATTTTCAATCCATCTCAAAATTTTCAAACTGCTCATGTCGCTATAAACTAATTTTGTTTTTGGGACATACAGCTGACTCCGAATTAACTTGGTCATTCTAGGAGTGGATGGTCTGATCAGATTGGTACTAATTTTAAAATATGATATGAACTAGACTCAGTTAAAATGCACAGTTCAAAGTGAGAGACTCTCTGAACTTGGAGAGAACAAGGGTGGGAGTGTAACTTGTCCTTGCACAAGTTAAACAACATGAGAAGCTTTATGCTATTGAATTCTGCTTAAAATCACTAGTAACATCTGCTTTTTGTTTAAGGAATTCCTTATATGGTGTATAATCTGATTCTTTATCTCTGACTCAATTGTTTACACTGGAGGCTTCGTTATCTCTGACTGAACGTGCCATTTTGTTTACTTTCAGCTACCGTCCAAGCCGTTTTCAGATTACAAATGCCAGTTTTGGTGCTAGTTCAAGATATTGGTAGACTGGAGTATGATATTTATAATGAACTAGAAGTCCCTTTTACTAAGGTAGTTCTCGAAATTTGGTTTTCCTTTTCTTTTTTTTTCAATTTTTAGGGTTAACGACGAAGTTGCATGTCCAATCCCATATTTCTCCGCTGTCCTATTTGATAAACTGTGGTAATCCAACCTCAGGCTCCATTTTGGGAACTTGTGAAATTGAAAACTCTAGGGGTTTGGTTATTTGTGTGTATTGTTTGTAGGCAGTGTTCCATGAGCACCCGGATTTGAAATTCACATTTGAGAATTGCAATTGGCCTTTGGCATAATAGATTACAAATTATTGATTTCAAACACATACGTAGGCATCTCAATCACTCCATAGATAATTATTATGAATAAAAAATTCAGTCTCTCGACATGCAATCACTACCTTTCCTTTGCATCTACTGCAGTCCTTATGTAGTCGAACTCTAAATATCCACATGAAGTTTTTAATTTTTTAGTTTCCACAATTTGGTATGACCAAAGGCTAGTGGCAGATTAACAAGTCACAATGTTAAATTTTTCTTCAAAGATTATGACAAAAGGGTTGGGTTTGATAATTTGAGAAACTTTCTTGGTTGATCACTGGCAGTAACTGGAAAGAGATTGGACCTAAACAGCTAGGAAATATATTAATATATATTTTTTTATATATTTTTCCTTTTTTCTTCGATAAATTCCATTCTAAAAGTTGTTCCCCAAAATTATTGTTCTAAAGCATGCTTTACTCGACAGGTTTATATACTCTCTATGCACCAAGCTGGCACAACTAACTGGACTAATGTGGTATTTGGCATACTTCCTGATCCTATAGATTCAATAATAAACCCGGTGTGCTTGACTTTGGTTCGATTATCTTTGATAGATTTTTTCCTTCAGCATTCTAATTTGACTTTAACACCAACAATTTTCGGACAACCGTCTTCATTTGAAATCTTGAAGTTTCCTGGGGGAATCACTGTACTCCCTGAACAGACTGCTTTTATTTCGCTAACAACTCAGAACTACTTTAATTTTGTGCTCAATAACTCTGTGCGCGATATAAAAGTGCATCTCGTTCTGTTGAAGGAGGAGATGAGATCGTGGTTGCACCTGAGGCAATGCGAGGTATCTTGTTCGATAACACTTCAAAATTTTAATTTTCTTGTCAATTATTTGGTTTCTTACTGGGTATATTTAAATTTGACATTAAACAAGTTCTGAGTCTGGCCAACTATGTTTGACCACTAGTCTGAATAATTTCGTCCCTGAAAGACCTGATAAACATTTCATAGTTTTGTCTGCTTGCAATGGGTAATTACTAATCTAAAGAGGATCTAGTTAACATAAGTTTCCGATTGCATGTCGCTGATTACTTACCTTGGCAGATACTATTATGCTGTTCATATGTATAATTTATGGCTTTCCTGTTAACTATATTATATTGGTTGCAGAATGTGTTCGTGGAAGTAACAAATGAAAATGGCTCAACCACCGAGGATCTGGTTAAGGTCAAGGCTGGGGTTATTTCCGACAAGGGGCTCATTCTTCCTCACAGATTGAAGCAATTGGCTCAAAGAATTACTAATGCTCCTCCTTCAACAAATCTTGGACTGAACAACACTGTTTTTGGTAAAGTCAAGGAAATCACGCTATCTTCTTTCCTGAATCGTACCCTTCATTGCACTCGACCAACCACTTCTCCTGCCCCGGCCCCAGCCCCTCAGAAAAATGGTGATCTTTCCCCATCTTACCCCCCCGCACCCTCACCATCTAATTGTTCGCCTCATTGTGGGTCAACAATCTCTCCAAGCCCATCACCTTCTGTTAATATTGGCCCCGCTGCTCCATCACCAGAATTTGTGGGTCTTTCTCCTTCACCGCTTGCCTTGCCCTTGATTTCTCCATCTTCATCATGTAAGTTATTTCATGCCTATTCTGGTTATGCCTGCTCTATTCATCTGAGGGCGCATGTAGTGTATGCGTTACAAGGCTAGTAGGAGACTTGAATGTTAATTACGTAAAAGTTTTAACCCAAGTTTGGATACTTTTAAACCCTCTTAATTGTCTTCAAAGACGCTCATAGAGTTAATTAAGTTTAACGAGTGTTATTGATGAAATAAGTGCATAGGTTAGCTGCATAGGTTACCAATCCAAATCCTTTAATGAAAAATTTGTGAAGAACGTTGGTTGTTATGCAATCTGATATCGCTTACCAACAGAAATTTCATTGTTGTCCATACTATCTACCTTAATATTGTATCTGTCTTTCTCAATGAAGACTAGGTCTACAGCAGATTGAACTTTGATGTAGACTAGTATAGGATGCTCTTTTTAAAGTCTCCCTGAGCAATTTGTATGACGATTGCTCAAATTAGCGAAAGTTTAAGAAGCATAAAAAATCAAGGGGCAAATACCATAAACATATACAGCTGATTTCTTGTGATGCTATGAAATCTGAATTTTATGCTCTTGATTTGATAGATTATTATTGCATTGCAGATCCATTTGGTGAATGTTACACTTGCTCCAGTTTTCGAATTTTTGTGATGGCTGTATTTATTATAAAAGACCACTTCTAATATACATGTTGTGAATTTGCAGCTTTCGGCGGTGGTATTTCCTTTAATAGAATCTGGGTATGTTTCCATGGGCTCCTGATATTTTGTCTCCTAATTTGGTGGTAATTACGACAGTCCAGTCGCTGGTGAAACAATAAGCGGGTTACTTTCTTTTCTGATGACACACACATACACACGGTGGTCGAGTGGTGAATAGTGTTTTTACTAGCGGGCGATTTTCATATATTTTTTTAGGTCAAAGCCAATGAAGTGGCAGGCCTCTGATTTTACACAGATTGTAACTAATCAAGGATGGAAATATTGCTACAGAAAACGAAAAGCAAAATGCGGTATATCAAGGAGAGCAAAACCTTTATGCTCTCTTTGGTGCAGTGATTACTCGATGAAAAATGTAAATGGAATTGAAAATATATTTATGAAAGTTATGAATGCAAGAGCAACATTTTGTTTTCTATCTTATTTTCTCAAAAATAATCCTTGGACTAAAAAGAGCTTAATCTCAAGGGTAAAAATGTAATGTTGTTGAGAATCTTCAATGCATGGTGTCTGATCAAATGTTAGATTGTTAGGTACTGAAGAATGTCTCATTTGAGTTTGTAGCAAATGATGGAAATGTAACATCTCTTTATAAAAGGAAGAAATATATTCTTTGATATCATTGTGGCATCTCCCTTATATAAATCCCTTTCTCACCTTATGATATGGTATTTTTGGAAACTAGTACTCTTTTTTCAGACATAAATTTGTGCTTGAATATTTTATAATCCATTTTCTGCTAGGATGCGGATGATTTTCGTATACATGATTTGTAGTCCGTAGAATTGATTTCATGTCGTGTTTTTCTTAGAAGTGCGTTCGTAACATATCTAAACAAAACTAAAGAATTTGAATTCCATCCATACTTCAAAACGATGTTTATTTCGTTCATTCATTTTGTTGAAATCCTGAGCCAAACAAGTTTTGTGATTCTAAAGTACTAGAAGCCAATGTAAAAATCAGATCAAGCACACCTTTGTCCTTGTGTTTACAAGTGCATACTTTCACAAATTGCTTTCTAAATTGTTTGCAAAACTATTTTCATTTCTTAATAAAAAAGAAAAAGAAAAGAAAACACGTTTCCATTAAAGACATGCATTATTCCTTAATGATGTCATGTACAAAATTTTCATTAAATCCTATGTTTATGGTTACATAATAACAGAACTAACAATCTCTCTTCTTGCTCCAAGCAACAAAAATACTCAGTTCTTGCATCCATTACTGCCTAAGAGCATTCCTAAATTTTGAAATGCTTCTATTTTGTTGGAGTTTTTTTTTTAAGCCCACGTGGGGCCCAATTTTATAAGAATGGTACAATAACGGAAAATTTTGGGGCAATAGTATACCGGCATTATTCGCCATGGCGAAAAGTTTAAGAATTTTAAAATTTTTCACCATTAGTAGTGGCGAATATAAAAAAAATAAAAAAGAGTTATTGTTCGCCATTGGTAGTGAGAAAAATCATATGATTTTTTGTCATTACTAATGGCGAATAATATAAATTTTTTTTGTTATGTTCGCCTTACTGTTCGTCATTGGTAGTGGAAAAAATTATACAGTTTTTTGCCATTATCAATAATAGCAAACAATATAAAAGTTTTTTGATATGTTCGCCATTAATCATGACAAATATAATGAGATACACTATATTGATAATTATTTTTATTGATACATCAATTGCACACTATTAAAAGGCCCAAAATTGCAAATGGCCCATCACTCTCTCCTCAACCGTACACTATCCCTCTCTCTCTTTGTTTTCTCACCCCCACATCCTTCTTGTTCTCTCGGCAGCCATTCCCCACAACCCTCTCTCAAATTGCATCCCCAGCCAGCAAGCCCCACCCAGATTCTGCTTCCATCGCCTGCTATCTGCCCCCACAAGGTCCTTTCTCTCTCTTTGTAAAGCGTATTACACACGCACGTGGCTAGCGTTATATAATTTCCTTTTGGTTTTCAATATATTGCATTCTATAACTCGAAGAACAACCTAATATAGGCTATATTATACATATATATCATGATTCTGCTCAACTTCAGTGAAACTGACCTCATCTGTTGACGATGGTTTTGCCCTAATAGGGCTATATATATATATATATATCATGATTCTTCTCAACTTCAGTGAAACTGACCTCATCTGTTGACGATGGTTTATGCTAATTACTACATGTTTGAATCAGGTACCTTTTAGGGCATTCACACCAATTTTTCTCTCTCCCTCGTTTCTCTCATTTGTTTTCTAAATTTAGTAATTTATGCAGAGAAATGGCTCCCAGCATTATTTCTGTATGCAGAAAACATTCCAAAATTGCTGCAGTACTCTTCTCAAATGGGAAAACTACTGTTCATCATTTCCATATTAAAAAAATTTTTTTTCCCATCAAAATATAAAACACACAATAATATATTCATTCGTGAGAAGGTGAATTTGGAATAGTGAATTCACATGGGTGGGATGGTTAGGAATCAGTTTTTGAAAAAAATATTATATATATATTATTTTTTATTATAAATATAGAAATGTTGTTTAGAAAGATTGGTGTGTTATATTTCTAAATTTTTAATTTATGTGAGAGAAATGAGTTTTTAAAAAGTGAGATTTGGAAATTAAATGAGAAAAACTAAGTGAATGCGCTTAGCTATTTTTCAATTTAAGTTTCCACAGTTTATTTAGGTTTTCTTTTAATGGATCTGTCTTTTTTTATTTTGCTTCTTCAAATGAGGGCATCGAGGTTCGTGCTTTGACTACTCACCAATTTCCTATTTCGTTTGTAAAATTCGTATCAAATTGTTTTGTAAAAATCTTTTCAGTGAGATTTTCTTTTTAAAGAAATCTGATTTTGAGCTTAACAAATATTTGTCTACTAGCCTGCTACATAAGTTCTAAGTTTTGATGTGCTTTAATTTATTACATTAAGGTTATTGAATACGTAAAATTTGCTTCTAATATAATTATTGCACATGTATGCCATTTGCGTCGTCCGCAGGTATATATGTCACGTTTCGCAATCTGTTATCCGGAAACGTAAAATAAAAGAACGGAAATATAAAATAACTAATACAACCCATTATCCGATTACGTATTCATCCTATCATAAACATACATAATTTGGCTCGCAAATACAATCTCCAAAACATGTATATATATAAACATACAGCTTCACTATGAATAACAGTAAATTCTCTGTTTACATATACAAAATCGAGTTGTAAACTTGTCAAAATAAAAGTAAGCAATGTATAAATATGTTCTCCATCTCCCGTACCAGAGTCAGAACATACCGATACTTTAGTATAACACATTGCTAAATCAGAATTGTGCTACTAAATCTAATATATGCAATCATCATGTCTGATACAAAAATAGCCTAAAACTACAAAATGTACCCTTGCAAGTAGCTTCATAGTCTAGCAATCGAGTCATAAGCCAAACTCTAGACCTATATAATTACATAATGATATACAATAGAAAAAAGGAAAATGTATGGGTCAAAAATCAATCAAATGATAAATTTGATAGTAAATGGTAAATAGCATGCATATAACATAAAAAATAAACATAATCATTTTATAATTATTACCACTTAAGTAAGGGTATAACACATACAACCATTACCTATGAAGTAATATCAGTATCGGAGAACATAACTTGTATAAGCCTACTACATAAAAAGGCAACATATATAATTATACGAGACTTAACTCATCCATTCTAACTACAAATCCATGCACTTATACATGTGATACTTATCTCGTTTATTACAACTACAAATCAATGCACTTATACATAAGAGACTTATCTCGTTTACTACAACTACAAATCAATGCACTTATGCATACGGGACGTTTCTTGTTTACTACGGCTATGAATCAATGCACTTATTCATATGCAAATGGGGTATTCCTTATACCCGAGATGATGTAACGTCTCTGATGACTAAACATCCTTTTATAACCCGCTACAACAAAACGATAACGAAGTCATAGGTTACGCCGCGACAAAACGATAGCATAAACCATGGTCACGCCACGATATAATGATAACATAAAACATGAATTTTCCCTTCTTAAAAATGCCACATTTTCTTTAAAATAGGGGGGTGTCCCTTATACCCCTTTTTCTTAAAACGAATCGGGACTTTTATATTGCCCTAGGTAACTTATGCCTATATACTTATAATTGCAGCATGCATGCTTATGAATGTAACATGAATACTTATGTATGTAGCATGAATGCTCATGTTCATGTCATGTTTATGAACAAGAATGATGCACCAAATGCCTTATGATCATGTTGCACCATATGCCTTATTTAAAACAAATGCCACAACAAAATGATGGCTTGGATAGGCATCATACTTACATATTTGCTACGACAAACGTGGCCTACTCTTGATTATAAGGTACAACAAAATGTATAAGTATAACGAGAAAACTAGGCTTGAACAACGTACAAGCATTTTATACTTGTTCGATAAACATGATATGAATATTCATACATAACATGCTCCCGATACTTAATCACATATCACCAACTTATACTTCTTAGCTTACTTACATTGTAATGCATACTTATACGCTTATTATATTGCATAATATCATACATATATGTTACAACATAATGTGACTTTACTTAACTATGGACAAACCTCCTCAAGTACTAGCATGCCTCCTCCGAATACTTACATACATCTCTCGAAATATTTACATAAAAGCATGTCACCACATAGGTGTCCTTTATTATATATAATATAAGAGAATGTATACTTAACTTCATACATGTATTACTGATGCCACATTTAACATAATAAACATAAGGCATCTGGGGAAAGCTAAGTTTATATGTAAATGAACATTACACTTAAAGCTTAAACATGAATGTACATTCTATCTACGCACAAATGTTCAAGCTTATAATATTGTTCATTTATGTCTGTACCTTAATACTTATGCTTCTGAACGTCTAAGCTAATGCCATACTGAGTCATCCCTTTATTAGCTCCTTCTAACGAGCTTTTTACACCATACGGAATGTGATGAACCTATATATATAAGTCATTTACGAAACAGAAGAAATAAATTTGAATAATTTATTTCAACAAAGCTCGACACGGAAATCAAGACAAATTTCACGATAATAGAAATTTATTATACTTACGTCAATACTTATGCCTCGTAATGGTTATAAAAAGGTGTGAAAACCTCGAAGCCAAACAACAAGCAATTCTAGATGATTTTGCCCCCATAAACACCAAAACTTCGGGCCCCAAAATGATCTAGCATACGAAATCGGATTGTATTACACCTACATATAAAAACGATCCATACAAGATAAGGAGTAAGAAAACCAATTTATTTCAACGTACCCGAAAGGCATGAAAATTGAGGGAAAACAAATGAACTCAGGAGAAAGAAAAACGTACACCAAAATAATCTCCCCGAGCCAACAATTTCAAAATTCTACTTTTTGAGCTCGGGCTAACTCCCGAGTTAGATGATTTAGAGCCAAGAAAATAAAATTCCCCTTTTCTCCCTTTGCTCTCTCTCTCTCTCTATCCAGACTTATATAAGAAAAATGTGATGGTGGGAAAAAAGGAGAAGTCAATAACTTAAAATCCAAGTTTGACTAATTGGATCGATCTAACTACAATTAGATCGATCTAACTGTAACTTTAGATTGATCCAAACGTACACCTGGATCGATTGGAGCCACTGGAATTTTTTGTCCAAACACCTTGTGCCAAAATTTTCTAAAAATATTTAGAATCATTCATAGACACTAATGGAAGTATCAAACAACTTTTGGAAGGCATTTGAGTGCCTGGAACTCGACATACACGACTTAACGTGATTGCCGATGAACCCCGGTGAAACCCCCGTAACAACCTCTGAAACCTCTATGAATGGATTCCCACAACTTTGATAAATACCCTATGACTATGAGGTATATGCTAATCTATGAATGCAACACTATGACCACAAATTAAAGTCCCAGACTATAACAGGTATATGCAACTACGTAATGCATACGACATCCACGAATGTAATGAACAACGACTATGAATACAATGAAGAATATAATGTAATGTCTTAGAAATTCCGAGTGAATTTTTCATACTTATAATAATATTATTGTACTACATACATCTTGCATGATTAAACAAGTAATGTAGCCTTATGCATATACTCATTCATGGCCTTAGCATTGGGTATTGTGCATAGATGTTAGTGTGGATATTGTGTTGGGGAATTTGTGAAATTGGTATTGTGAAATGTTAGTATAAATGCCTTAAGTGATATGGAGACATTTGTATTCTAGTATAGTTACGAGATGTAGTGTCGTAGCGAGGTTTAGCACATACATAGTAGTACTCGGATAGCATGCCATGTATTGTAAAGAAGTAGAAGAGTATCATGAAGTGGTTATAAGATTCAAGAGTTGGATTACGTGAAGTGTAGAAGAGTAAATGCAGTGTTTTGTCGAAATTTGTCGGAAGAGGCGTAAAATTGTGTGAAGTGAGTTTTGAGCAATCAAATGATAATCTGAATATGGAATAAAACTTCTATTAGTGTCTAGGAGTGATTTGAGATGTTTTTGGAAATTTTTATACTAAGGTATTTGGATAAAAAATTCTCGCAAGTCCGATTGATCCAAAGGTTATTTGATCAATCCAATAGTTATTAGATCTATCTATCAGCTTTTTATCAGATTTTAAGTAGGGTGAAAGAGAACTATTCCACTATCATTTTCTTCCCAATTTTAGAACATAGAGAGATAGGAGGAGGAGGAAAGGTCCAATAGCATCTAGTTCTTGAGGTCTAATCCTCAAACGAATATCGAATCATGATCACCGAAGTGTGGAGAGCATTTTGAGGTAAATCACGAGTCTCATCTTGCTAGTTCATTTTACCTTATTTTCTATGCTTAGTTGGTACGTAAAATTAAAGTTGATTTTATACATCCTCGTATTTAGTAGACCATCTTTAGTTTAGTAGACCATCTTAAGTTGTAGGTGTAAATTGATTCGAGTTCGATAGATAAATCGAACCTATGGTTAAAAAAGAAGGCGAATTAGGGCAATTTGAGGATTTGCTCTTGCAATTGTTTTAGCTTCGTATAAGGTATGAGTAGATTACAAATAGCAATATAAATTTGAATCTATGTATGTAATCAACATGTAAACATGTCTTGAATTCGTGTTTGGCTTAATGGTTGATATGTGGTATGTATATTATTTTGTGATTGTGAAGCTCATAAAAATGATTTAGACGGGTGACTTTGACGTTATGGAATATATATATCAATTGTGGCATTTATCGTACATGTATATATATTTTGCACGATACATTATAACATGTACATTTCTTTACAATTCATGTTAAATGGCATACATTCATAATATACATTGCTTATGTGTAATTTTTTGACTCAAGAGACATGTAGCGTTGAATACATGGAAAAATTGTGATTGTGATAATTGATAGGAATACCCTCAGAGTATAGGAAAAATGGGAGTTTGTATTATAAAAGGGGAATTATAAGTCATTACTCTATTCAGAACTATGTATCGACATTTTTCATACCTTCGTGACAACTCTGAGCCGGGCCTATAATTTGGAGCACCTCCCGGAGAGGGTCGTCATATGAGCAGGCATTTGTGATTTGTGTAGTTCCTCTATAAACCTTTGTGAGATACTAGTTCCTTACTCATGCGTTGACTCATAGCTTGGCCTTCGAGCTTGCGATTTGTGATTTGTAAGCGGACATTTGTGATTTGTGATTTGTGATTTGTGATTTGTGATTTGTGATTTGTGAGCGGGCTTTGTGACTGGGGTAGGATTTATGCTTAAGTGTTTGTGATTTTATTATTGGAGTATCATGGTGCATTGTACATTCACGAGTTGATTTCTCTATACATTCATGTTGATAAGATGTTCATTTGTAATTATGTGTAATTATGGTTGATGCAAGAGCATGTTATACATTTTGCTTACATCGTAGCTTGTTATTTAGCTTGTTGATTGGTAATCTAATTTGTAGCTTTTCTTTTATATCATACTCCTATATTCATTGATTTGCAGGCTACGATGCAAGTGTTGGGCATTCGTGAATGCTCGAGAACTATGATAGATGATCATGTATAAAGGTTCAATGTAATGGAGATTAGTCATAATTGTATTGTAGTTTAAATGTTATCGTGTTTAGAATTCGGAACATTATGTATATATAAATATTTTCGGACAAGCAACACACTTGCTTTGTATATCGTAGACTTGGAAAATTTACATTTTTGTAGCTATTATATATATGTAATCAGTTGTGGATTTGTGTAGGGAAACACAACTCTGATATATGTAAAATATGGAGATTTTGTGTATTTTGTGATTTTGAGTTGTATTGTGTATCATTTTATGTACTTTGTGCCCCTTTGTGGCTCATGTCTCCCAGTTTATGGGGACTTAGGGTGCGAAATAATATCGTTAAAGGTAATTAATAATATTATCTAATTGCAAAAAAATTATATAAATTTTCGGAACATTAAAAGGGATATTGTTTATTTTTATCTACCCCTTGATCCATTAGAAAGTAAATGTCTACTAAGGGTTACTAGACATGATAATTCTCTTCGGTCAATATTTTTCGGTCAACATTTTTCAAATTTAGGTGATTTCACACATTGAAAAAGCCGGGGATTCTTCATGATTGGTGAGGTTTATTTATTAGCTATATTGTTCTATTATAATAATAGAATAAACGCACGCAGCCTGTGCTTACACGAATTGCATAAAATTATTTATTTTTTAAATTATTGAATCGAACTGTCAATTATGTTATTTTATAATTTTTTGTCATTTTCTTCAGCATTAAATTTGTTCTTGGTTGATTTGATATATAATGATAGTGCAATTTTACTTTTCCACTCTTTCCACAACAATTTTAAAAAATTAATATACATATTTTACTCAAATATTATGAATTTAATATATATATTTTTCATAATATATAAATTTTTATCTGTAAATTGACATTGATATGATAAAAATATAGTATTTCAATATAAATAATTTTGATCATTTTTTTTATTGTAATCTTCAACATTTTGCTCCAATTAGAAGTGATTATGGTATATAATTTATTTGTTTTAAAATAATATTACATTTAGTGAAATTTATTATGATGATATTTTCAAATAAATTAATATTATTTTAATAAATATTATTTTCTAAGAAGTTTTAATTTGATGAAATTGCAATATGATAAGTTTTACTATTCAAACATGTGTCAATTAGTTATGTTTACATTTATCACAAATTAGGAAAGATAGTTGAAGAGATAATTTTTATATAATTTTCCAGCATAAATAATTTTTTTTATCTTTTTTTAATATACGAATATTTACTTGTAAAATTATATTGACATATATAACTTTCGAACATACATACATTTTATTATTTCAAAATAATAATTTTTATCTTTTTATTCCAATGCATAGAGTCATTTTAGTATATTTTTTATAAATTTTTTTATATGTTTGCAAAAAGATTAGATTTATAGGAATTATATTATGGCAATATTTTCAAATAAAATTTATGATTCTTAATCAATTCAATTGTTCAAGAAGTTTAGGTTTGATAAGGTTATATTATGTAAAATTTTATTTTCTAAAAATTATAAATTAAGGGGACACATGTCAGTTAATTATTTAAACACTTTTCACAAATAGATAAAAAACAATAGTTGAATGAACAAAATTTATACAATTCTACAAAATAAATCAAATTTATCTTTTTTTTTAATTATAATTCTTATCTTTTTATTATAATTTATAGAGTCAATTTTATTTTTGTGCTTTAATGTATTAAAAATGAGTATATTTAGAAGAATCTATTATAGTAATTTTTTCAAATATAGTAATATAATTTATTAAATTTTGTTATTCAAGACGTTTAGCATTGGATTCTATTATAATAGGTTTTATAAGTTATGGTTCTTAATGATATTATTTTTGGGGGAAAAAATTATATGGCATCTTTTATTTTAATTTTTCTTATCATTTATCTTATGATTTTAGTTTTTGTGGAATCATATTATAATAATATTTTTAGAAAAATTTTAATTTATTAGATAAATTTTGATTTTGGTGGAAATTCTATTATGATAATATTTATAAAAAAAATTAATAGTAATTATGATAAAATTTTCAAGATTAATTAACTTTGATTTTATGTATATATATATATATATAAAGATAGTGAACATATAATATTTTTCTTTTCTAAATTTTAATTATTAAGTTTAAGGAAACATGTATCAAAAAATATATACAACCACTTGCCAAACAACTATATAGCCACATGTCGCAATTAGAACGAAGAAGAGTCAACTTTAATATTAATAAGAAATATATGAGTTAGTAGATTGTCATGAGTGAAGCTTGTTAAAAAAATTGTGGTATTTTTCATTTTTTCATGCACATTTATTTATAGTTGTTTGTTTTATTTTTTAGTTATACATATCCACATGTTTATGTTTTGTGTTTTTGACTATTGAAGTGGTGGGCTGAATTTGTAACTTTAGTCGGTTGCTGCCGATCATATTCCCAAATTGAAAGGCATTGTGCACACCAAGGAGACGCTTGAGGAACGCTTTACTTTTGAAAACTTGAAGAATATGATGATAAACTTTATAAAATTGATTTTGTACAAACGTCTTCTACTTTCACGGGATATTTTATATTCGATAATAGTATCACATGAATATGAATAAATGATGTATTAACTACAGCGCGTTTCACAAATAAAAAACTAAACCATACGTGAAAAAATAAAGTAAAAAGTACAAAGATTTTTATCTGACAATAGTAAGCTCATATTAGATTCTATGCATTTCCCCTAAAAGGCTCTTTAGCAATATTTTAAAATTCGGATCGGTCATCGACTCGATCAGGGTATCGGGTCATCGGTGGTCGGACCAATGAGTCACTTGTTAAATCATATGCCGGTCTATATTAAGAAATTCTAAAAATTTTTAAAAACTTCATGACATATAAAATTCATACTTAATAAAATTGTAAATAAATTTTTAAATTTTTTTTTTACATTCAATACTGGTGAAGAAGTGTCT